>JAQIZT010000300.1:0-30678 GCA_029228515.1 Populus alba x Populus x berolinensis | reverse complement strand
AAGAAAACATTGAAAAAATTATCCTAAAAGAAACCATCGAGAACACCAGCAAGAGAAGAAGAAATCTCACAAGTAGCAAAACACTTGCACTATAGAGTACGATACGATCAAATCCCATTAGGTGGGATAGAAACTTTCAAGGTCCCATATATGTACATTGACTCTAAAATAGGACATTAATCAACTTTCAAGTTATTTCAAATACCAAACAAGTCTAACAAACACTCCAATAAAATAGCAAATCAACAAGATACAGGAAAAAAAAGAGAGTGAAATAACTCCAATAATCACACTTCCTCTAAGCACCAAACATTAAACATGACAAAATTAATGCCAAAACAACACAAAAAAAACATCCGCAATAATCCCCAAAAAACAATTTTAATGACTTCCCCATTATAACAAAAATAAAAAGAAAAGGAAAAAAAATCGAACTTTGTATAAGCACCAACAAAACCCAAACCCAAAATTGCAAAAGAGTATAAAAGAAAGAGGCCCAACAACTAAAGACAACTAAGAAGAAGAAGAAGCGAAGACCCACCAGTATCAAAGACATGAACTTGGTTGGTCTGGCAGTTTATCTTTGCCATCGCCACCAAAAACATATACAAATCTTCCTCCTTTTAATTGAAATTACAAGTGTGTCCCCACCTCTTCCCTGGCCCATTTAACTCTTTCTAATTTGAACTCCGTGCTGCTGCAGCACCCTTTCCCATCTCATTTTTCTTTTCGTTTTTTTTTTCTGGGAATATTTTCCCTTCGGGAGGAAAGCGTAGGGAAATTAAAATATAAAGATGAGGTTATACATGTCTCACACACAGAGAGATTGAAAAGCAAAATGTATAAAAATAAAAGGAGTAGGGATATATTAGTACTGTACATTATATCAGAGTTTATTGTTGTTTTATTTTTAGTTTTCATGCAGAACACAAGGAAAAGCCTAAGGGTGTCTCTATTTTCCCAAGAAAAATATAAAAAATGCATTATTTTTACAAATTAGAGAAAAGAAAAAAAGACCTTTTCATTTTCCCTTATAAAGCTTGGTTTGGAAAACATCATCTAAAAATCCCCCGAAAATTTTTCCACCCACTGTAAGCATATGGAAATGGTGCTTCTCCATCTATTTTCCAGGTAAATGATTGTTGTGTACAACAATAACCTTTTTATTTTCTTATAATGACATTTGTATTTTACGCGCACACACATCGTATCCCTTCCCTAAAACCCTCGTAATCTTGTCATTATCATGAGTATTTTTAGGACTGTATAATTATTATTTTTAGAATATTATTTTTGATATTAATAAATTTAATATATTAAAATGATTTGATATTTATGTGAAGTAAGGAAAAAAAATATAAAAATTAAATTTTTTTAAATATACTTTTAAAAGACAAAAACAGATAGGTTTTAAAAAGTCTAAATATATTGCAAGCTTTAAAAGCTCCATGAATTTCTCACACTTTGTGAGTAAAGTTCCTATCCTTTTATACAGCTCAACCCTTTTGTATTAGCTTATGTTAATTCTTTGTGTTTTTTATTCAGGTTTTGATTTGTTTTGGGTTTTATGTTGTATTTGTTATAGTTCTATAAGTAAAGTGTTCACATGAAATCTACAAAATATAAAGTAAATAAATATCAAACAGCAATAGGTTTTATTTTTTTAACAAATAGTTTAAAAAATAGATAAATAAACATATTGTCTATCCAAGTTAGCTCTGATAAAATACAAACACATGTGCGTTGATTATTTATAAAAAACTCGTCCAATAACACCACCTAACATTAATAACATGTGAGTTTAATTGTATTTTTTTTTAATTTCAAAAACACAATATAAATGTATATAATTGTAAAAATAACATTGCAAAACATGGATTCTAATGAGAGATAAAGTGTAACTTTCATATGTTTGGATTGTTATTATCTACAATCTCGGTATTTGGAGCCTAGTCACATGGAGATGTCCTCATGACCCGATAATTGTTTATAAATAAAAATGTTTTGTTAATTTCATTATACATAAAAAACATTCAAATTTAAAATAATTATATAGATTTTTTTTATATTTATACTTATAGAATTAGCAAACATCCTTTGACATGTTTGACCATTTTTCATACATGCAAGACATAGATGATTGTACAAGGATGTCAATACAGTAGATCCCTAGTTATATTTGGGGATGCCATTGAAAGTCCTCAGAAACCTTAGATAAAGCCAATGAACATATCTCTCTATGAGGTTAGTAAATAATACACTACCAAACATATAAAGTATATGAGTCTCAGACATGTCTATAAATAAATTAAAATCATCATAATAATTAACATAATTATAACAAATAATCAACCTATTTAAATCATAATTAATTTGTACCTCCATAAAAACCTCTCCATCACTCATCATCTATCGTGTCGAAAATATCTCATCAATCAACTTAAAACGTATGTTACCCCCCTTTAATTCAGACAAAGGAGAATGCTAATCCAAATGATAGCTCGTATAAACTCAATTCTATTAATGAACACAAATTGATGTTATTGTCATTTCCATCAATACACAATCCAAACAAAATCGTTCGCGTTCTGTAGTGTTGGTGTCATCTCACATATGCCTAAGATGGAACATGTGTGTCTGAACGTCCTTCATTGCTTCAATCAATAGATTGATTCAAGCCATGATCAAGCTTGATGTAAAAAAATCAATTGACATATAAAAAAATCAGCTTGGACCACATATTTTGGACTCGCTCATGTAGTCAAATTTGCCTATGTGTATGCCAACAAATAGTGGTCTCATCATGCATAACAGTTTAAATTAGAATTATAGAAAATATAAATTTAATGATAATTAAATTAAACAATAAATTAAAAACTTTATCAAAGTTAAATATTTTTATACAATGCCATCAAATATAACCTTCAATCGTTGTCGATCCTGCAATCATAGGGCATTAGTGTAGATGGGTCCGGTAGGCATATACGAACTCATGCGCAACATACTCATGCGTAACATGAATATCATAGGCATGGTATCCATGCTCATAGTAATGCTCACCTTAATCATCATCCAAATATGGACGCTCAACTTGAACAAATGATCTACCACTTCGAGTGCATTACATCCTATATAATAATACACGTGATTGATATAAAATTATATAAGTTTAATATGTTTAAAAAAAAATCATTGGGTAAGTTATCAAAACATGACCTAACAAATTGTTATACATACTTTATCGATTAAGACATGTTTTTTCTATTATGTCATTATGTCATTCAATACATGCTACACCTATAATGTGGTATGACCTGCTTATGCATCCCACTTGTTGTGGATAGCTTGGTCGTAGAATTTTATAACTGAAGTTGCTAATAAAAATGTTTGGCACAATACTGATGGCATCCTAAAGGTTAATGTCAAATTTTTGCTACTTCATTTTTTTATGCCAGCATATCTATTTGATACTATAACATATATCGATTCGACCATCAATAACATATCTTTTTAAGTAAAAGCAAAAATCATCTCCCAAGGCATTGATTGTTGGACTCGGTAACTTCACTAAGTGTACGAATGTGCCACCGCTTAACAATATTAACCAATTTATTTAACTACAAAATGGTTGACCTAACCTCCAAATTAAATCAATTCGGCATATGTCTATGGCCCAATCATGTGAAACAACAAAACTAAACTCCAAAGCAACTCCAAATTCATGAACATGAATAATATCTCATCATCAACATCATTATCAATCATCAACATCATCATCATCATCATCATCTTCGTTGTCATTAGAGTTCAAAAAAGTCAATTTTATATTGAATCAGCAAAATATTGTCAAACATATAATCAGTTAACTTTTTAGCAAAGTAATCAACAATAAGCTATTTTTACCTTACCCAACTGAATTTCAAGAACTGGAGAAATTGGGACACGCATAAATTTTAGTCGACTACTCACCATACAATCGCATCATGTTTCAAACTATTTTGAATGAAAGGAATTAATCAGTTGTCTTATAACTACCATCACATATAGTTGGTACAATATAAAAATTATTGTTCATTAATTTGACACCAGCCAAATTATTTTAACAATCAATATCATTATAGTAGTTCCATATAAGTTCATAACAAATGATTTTCTTTCATTTCTATATCTGACATGTCTAAATTAATCAATTAACAACAAACTGCTCTTGCCACTAAATTCATATCAACTTCAATCAAATTCTTAAAATTTAACGTTTAAACAAACTTAATAAAAAACTAAAAATAATTCCATGGTACATTATTAGTTGATATTTTCATGATCAATTTCATTAAATCAAACACAAGATTTCATAGAAAATTAATAGAATACAAAGACAATACAAAATCCATCAACTTATCAGCACTTCAATAGAATATTTGTAATTCATTATCATTCCAACCAGATTTATGTTCTGTTGCATGAATGTGTGTGCTTACTTAACTACATATTACCTTTTGATTTATAATATACACAAACTCCTTAATTTGATAACTTAACCTAAATTAAACATAACATATAATTAGTTAAAATAATTAATTCATAATTAACTTAACTTATTTTTATGTTAAACAATATCTAATAAACTCTA
This sequence comes from Populus alba x Populus x berolinensis, assembly GCA_029228515.1. NCBI lineage: Eukaryota > Viridiplantae > Streptophyta > Magnoliopsida > Malpighiales > Salicaceae > Populus > Populus alba x Populus x berolinensis. Next base: position 26,048 of record JAQIZT010000300.1, on the reverse strand, counting down.
ATTGATTTTATTCTTGACTTAGTATTCTTTAACACAACAAACTCAGGAGCCACTATCAACTCAAAATTCAACCTAAACAATTATTTGACATCAACCAAATCAAATGCAAATTAATAACAATGTAGTAGGTTTTACCTTGCTTATAAGATTTTAGATAAAAAAGCTGGGGTAGTGGCGGCAGCAACCAAGATAAACAATGTATTTTTAACATAAAACCAACAAAAGAATACTTGGAAACTAAGATGAATTTGATTTTTAGTTGTTTTAAGAGCAAAATCAAAGTGATTAATGAGTTTTTTAAGAGATAAATATTTGTGTCGGTTGTTGTTTTTATGAAAGACAACATCTATGTATTTTTATGGAGTTGTTTTTGTTTACAATTTTAATTTGAATATCTTCGTTTTCCTACATCAATGGTTTTTTATAAGAAAGACAATGTTTGTATGTTTTGCTATCTTTTATTTGTTAAATTTTTAATTATTATCGTACTTATAAAAATATAATATTTTAGATTATCCCGCTTGAAAAGCACTATAAATAATTTTACCTTCAGAATTGCGATATACACTAAATGTCCTTGTCTTATGTTTTAGTTTATTGGCCTTATTTTTTTTTTTTAGTAAACCTAAATAGTATTCCACCTATCACAAAACAAATTTTATTGCATAAAGTAAGAGGCGATTTTTTTTTTAACTGCAATGAAAAGATTCTTATGCATAGAGACAGATAGCCGATCACAAGTTTATCTCTCCAGCAACGTTTTATAAAACTTACTCTACCCTTCATAAAGGAAAGAAATTCCAAGCAAACAAGCCTAATTTCACTTTTGTCGGCAATGCATACTAAAGAGCTTTTGTGTATCAGTGAAAACAGCTTTGTGTAAAAATAAACCTGTTGTGCTGTTTGTCTAATCAATAGTTGACACTCACACTACTTCTGAGCCAGAGCTATTGCTATCCTGCTTTTGCCTTGTCCTCTCTCACAAGTAACATCAAACAAGAAGCTGCTATGAACACAACCCCACACTACAAGTAATCCCAAATGATGAAGTCCCACAAGTGACTACAGATTCTTACATTCCTATGATAAAATGTTAAGAAATCAAGCTTACTCGCGAGTTCCTTACATTTTCTCGCAAAAAACCAAACAGAAGCAACATCAAAGAATTAACAAACAACCAGCCAAGGCTACCTCTAGCCAACCGACTTCCAAAGAAGACCACTTTGCATTTGTGAGACTTTTTTGTGAACCCTGAAATGGGTGTTTGATAAAATGGACAAAAAGTTGCTTCGAGAGAAACCCATGAATAATTTTGGGAGAAAAATTCTGTTTTGGTAATTATGAAGGTTTTATATGGTTGAGAGGGAAGAAGTGAATATATTTTTGGAGCTTTTGGGAGGAATTAATGAGGCATTTCCTAAGAGAAAGGAGCTCTGCATTTTCCTTCTTGATGCTTTCTTCCTCTCTTCTTTTTCTGGGTTTTTTCTTGAGATGGTTTTGTAATCAAGGACAATTCCTTGGCTTTAAATTGCAAAAAAACATGACATCAAAAAGCTCCTCAATACACAATCCTGCTTTTAAAGAGATTAAAAAATAACACCCAAAAACTGACATTAATCTTTCCAATTACCATGATGTTCCTGAGACAACGTCTTTTTGCTTCCCCAATTATTAGCGAAGATCAAATTTTATTTTCAAAATCAATTTAAATACACACTAAAGATTATGATAAATAAACGATGATAATTTTTGTTAGACTTCCAAATGATAAAGAAAATAAAGAGACTTCGGTACCTGCCACACTGTCGGTAGTTTTAAATGCCGCCATTTGCTTTTTAACTATACTCTCATAACATAATTAAAAATATATTTATGATCATTTTTTTAAATATTTTTTATATTAAAATATTTTAAAATAATATATTTTTTACTTTTTTAAAAATTATTTTTAAAACTAACTTATCAAAACAATCAAAAACATATAAAAAACTTACTCATACATTCTTTTAATGGTCATAGAAACTGTAGTCTGACCGATCTAAGGCATGGCCACATGTATTGATAAAATTTTAAATTTTTAAAAATTTATTTGTATTTTTCTTAAGAATAAAAAGAAAATCCTAAGAGTTTTAAAAGAAATTTTTTCTAAACACATCTTAAAACCCAAAAAACCTAAACAAAACAAAAAAAAAGTTGATTTTAATGAATGTTATTAATATTATTTTATTATTATTTATCATTTTTGTTTATTTTAAACCTGGTTAACCGAAATGGGGATTGACCCATTCTAGCAAACTTCGATCGGGTTGAAATTATTGGGTGAACCTGATCGAGTCAACTCAGAAATAAACTGACGAAAAGAAAATATAATCGTATCAAAAGTGGCAAAATCACAAAAAACTTTTTTCAATCAAAATGAATCAAAAATCTCTATACAAAAAACTCAATCAGCTCTAAAAATAACTAAAGAAAACAGAGCAAACAAATGTGTGGAGAGGAAGTTAAAAGATGTATTGTTTTATGTTGTATAACATTTCCATTTCAATCATTTTTATATTGATTTTTGAAATCCAAAACTGAAACAAAATTAATTATGGTTATTACTAAAATTAAGTCTCATTCCTTTAGCTTTAATTACCTGGTAAAAAAAAGAAAACTTTTAATTGTTTTTTTAGCCTTACAAACTATCATATTTATCTTTGAAAGAATATTATTCAAGAAGTCAACCGTTATTGTTAAAAATATTTATTCATGGGCTAGCTAAACATAGTAGGTTAACAAAACTTAATTTTTGTATGGTCCAAAAAAAATATCTTACACCAAACCTAAGTCCAAACCCAGTATTTATAATCTAAAAATTATTGTGCAATGAAATTGGGTCTGACCTTGGAGTCAATGCCCTAGCCGAGTTGAGTGGGGATTAACCTCAAAGCCTAAGTTCGACTATGTCCTCTTCTCATTACAAGTTTTAGTAATTCAAAAAGTCTATTTTTAACGTTTTAACTTTTAATTTTTTAACGTTTTACTGTATATGGATTTAAGATAATATTGTATTATTTTCAATACAAGATAAAGAGTTTTGGGGTTTATAAAAACATAAACAATCAAAGATTCCATTAATATTATTTTGTTGATTAACTCATAATTTATTTTAATTATGTGTATATTTTATATGTGAGAACTTTTATTGGAGAATAAATTCAATAAAGTTTTAATTTTAAAGAGAAGCGCTCGCAATAATTATACCCTACTTTTAATTTAACAAATAATATCCGTAATTAACCAAAATTTTAAAAATAATTAGGACAGCTAGAAGCTGTGAATGAATGATATGCAAGTTTTTTTATAAGTTGATTTTTAAGTGGTCATTGCAGACTCGTGCATGCAACTGTCCTCTTGCAGTTATCAACCAACATGTACCTGAAGATTCATATTGAGGTTTGGATTATTAGGAATTTGACATCTCAACATAGAAGGCAATGATCACTATGGTAAGTAAGAACGAACAACAACTACAACCAAGGTAAATTTCAAGAAATGGGATTATGGTATGAAAACGAGCCTTTTTTACCTATATAGTCTCAATTCTTAGAGGGTGGATACGCATGCCTTTGTTTTAAGCCGTTCACTATGCAAATATAGGGACATAATGTCAATACCATCAACTGTGGGAGCCTAACATTGTTTGATGCCTTGTATTAACCTTAAAGACTATGATTACTTATAGAATAACATTTCCAAGATGTCCATGTTAGACGAGGACACATGATTTTCTCTAATAATTTTAATGAATCAGTATGCTAATCCCAAAGCCTATAAAATGAACATGTCAGCCATGAATTATCTTGGCAAATCAACTCCTCTCAGTTTTCCCCCTACTCAATATTATAAGAAACATTAATGACTTGTCATAATATGTTAGTAATATTTCCTCTTCTGATTGTGTAACTGCAGATCAAGACAAATTTCCTTTTCTCAATCAAAACTGATTGAGTACCCGAAGATTAGTTTTGATTCTTAATAATTATAGTCTTTACTGTTACTTATAATTCATGTAACAGTCAACAAATCTTCCAGTGTTAACAGAAGTAATAAGGAAAATAATTTTCTATATGATATCAACCTAAACCTATGATCCTCACCTGTCTCTCTTCCTTTAGCACTTCTTTCCCCCTTACTTTTCCATGACTACCATCCCTTCTTCCTACTGCACTATCTCAAAATACTTCTCAATTCACCAAACTTACAAAAACCAATTACCTTACCTGGCCTTGATAATCAAACCTTACTCATTCTAATTACTGCCACTTATCACTCAACCAACATGATCCATTCCTAATCCTGACCATGGTAACAAGACTTACACTGCAATGTTATTGTAATATGAATCACAACCTTTTCCATTTCATTTCTTGTAATCTTTATACAGTCCTGAGAGCTTGATTTTCAGGAATTCAAATGTTTGTAAACGGACTAAATATTTACATACATAATCAATAGCAATATTCTCAGGAATAACAGACTGATTCTGCAGTTATGTAGGGCACAAAATCTGGCGTTTCTTCTGGTGACATGCGAACGCGTGTATTGGCAATATTTTGAATTCATCATTTTCATTTGAATTCATCAGTTTCTCTTTATACGCCCCCGCTAGAACAGGCTACCATCAGTTAGGCCGATACTTGTTACGTAAAAAAATCTGTTCGTTTGCCGAAAGAGAGGCTTGGTGAGTAGATCAGCTAGCTGATCAGATGTGTGGACATGGTGAACAGTAAGGATATGTTTCGCAACCAAATCACGGACAAAGTGAATGTCAATCTGTATATGTTTCATCCTAGAATGCTGAACATGATTAAAACTCAGTTGTGTTGCAACCTAAATTGTCACATAACAGGAGTGGTGGTTGAGAAAGAGTAAACTGTAGCTCTTGAAGCAAGGATAACAGCCACACGGATTCAAACTGCAGCCATTGCCCAAAAGCTCGATACTCTGCTTCAGTTGATGATTGGGCAATGGCACGCTTCTTGTTTAGACCTCCAGGAAATTGATGGTTGCCAAGAAATAATAGATAGCTGATGTGGATATTCTATCGTCTAGACTGCCAAGCCCAGTCAGCATCAGAAAAACACGTTCAGTGTTGTGCTGGATTGTTTGCTGATAGTAACACCATGAAAGATGGTGTTCTTCAAGTAGCGCAGTAATCTCTTTGTTGTCGTCTAGTGAGTCTGTGTGGGATTGATGCATATATTGGGATAATATGTTGACCGCAATGCTGATATCAGGTCTTGTGAGAGACATATATTTCAAGGCGCCAATAACTTTACAGTATTCTGTAGAGTCAACAGAGGAAGAACCATCATTCAGCTGTAGAGGAGTCGATTTGGAGAGATGATTGGTAATATCCCTTGCACCTTCATACTAGTCTTGGCAAGTAAATCACAGATGTACTTGTGCTGACTGAGAAACAATCCGGCTGCAATAGGGATATCCTCAACTCCAAGAAAATAATACAGAGTACCCAAGTCTTTGATAGAGAATTTTTTTCAAAATGAGCAATATATGCTTGCAACAAAAACTGAATCACTGCCTATGATAATTAAATCATCATCATACACTAGACAATAGGTCAGCAAAGAGTGGAACCAACATGATACACAAACAGAGAGGAATCGGTGATTTAGATTTAGATGAAACCAAACTCTGATAATGTCATTTTTAAGGGTAGAGTACCAAGCACGAGGTGCTTGTTTTAGGCCATAGATGGCCTTAGCAATTCTGCAAACATACGTCAGGATAGTCTGGAGTTCAGAAACCTGGCGGTTTCTTCATATACACGTTGTCGGTGAGATGCCCATGAAGGAACACATTATTGAACATCTAGCTGTTTCAAAGACCAACCCTGCATCACAGCAATAACTAATACAGTCTGAATTGTGATTGATTTAACATAGAGGACTGAATGTCTCTTTGTAATCCAGTCTGGGTCGTTGATTGAACCTTTTAGCCACTAACCGAGCTTTAAACCGATCAACATAACCGATCTCATGCCTTTTAACTTTCAACACCCTATTTACAGCCAGCAGTGTTACAATCAGGCGGAGGAGAAACCAATTGCCAGTTATTGTGACGTATGAAGGCTTTAATTCTGAGGACAATTGCTTCACGCCATCTAGAGTTCAGCTAGTGCTGTAGTAACACTCGATGGTTTCTAATGAGGATGGAAGAGGATGTTTGGTAACAAGGAAGGATTTTTTTTGTTTATAGATGTAAATATCATTGGGATACTAGTGACCATGCGAAGATCTCGGGCCTCAGTATCAACAGGAATTGGAATACTAAAGTTCAGAGACAATAGGAGCAGGCAATTCTATTGAGGAATCCATTTAAAGATAGTGGAGGAGGTGAAATACTTACCTGGTGAGGAGAAGGTGCAGAGGGTTAGCCATGCTCAGACACTGGTAAGATTTCAGTACCCACATTCAGAGACTCAATGAGACCAGTAAAGACAGCTTTGGTAACGAGATCCAGACATTTGAAGTTTGTTCAGTAGATGGAGATGAGAGGGAACGGAGATGATCAACTTGATGAAAAGGAAAAGACCCTTCATGAAAAATGACGTGGCGCGATTGGATGATTTTTTTAGTAGAAATATCAAAACATAAGTAATCATTTTGGGAAAGACTGTAACCCATGAATTAAACACGGATTTGATTTTGGATCAAGTTTATGTTGATTGTATGGTCGAGTTAAACGGGTAACAGAGACAGCCAAATTGTTTTGAGTTTGAGATAATGAGGCTTTTGATTGAATAAAACATGGTCCAATTACCATCCTTACTAAAACCAATTACCTTTACCTGGCTTTGACAAATCAAACCTTACCATTCAAATTGACTGCCACTTACACTCAACCAACAAGAGCCATTCCTAATCCTGACCATGGTGCCCTAATTCAATCATTGACCAACAAAAGTCATTAGCAGTTGCACCATCATTTTAACAGAAAACATCACACGACTTACCATTGGTTTCGATTACATCAAAGGCAATTTATTGCTTGGATTGTCACTTTTTCTATAAGTTTAGTAGCTAGTGCAACCAATCTCAAAATGCAGTATCGCAATAAAGACATGCCTCATCTTCATCATACTAAAATCAATTGTTCTGCTTTGATATCTCTATTAACAAGCTTGTTCTTGACGAGGAATAAGTCAGCACCACACTTCATGGTCTTGACCCTGATTACCTTATGCTCCGTACTGTCCTCATCTCAAAATCCTCTACTCCTTGATTTCATTAAACTTTGGGCTCAAATTTCTCTCCTTTGATGCCTAACAATCTCGTCCAGTTGATACCCCTACGGTCATCGTCCTTTTCAATCATAGCCAAACTCCTTCTAACGTCGTGATAACCCCCATATTCGGGCCACCAATTTCCCACCGATGGTCGTCCCCACAATGGCCGCTTCAGACGTTGATCGTTAGATGGAGGGTGTTAGAGAGATTTCCTCATCTGATGGTGTAACTGAAGAACAAAGAGATATTTTCTTGTCTTGATCAAAAACTGATTGAGTAACTGAACATTTTTGAATTCTTAATAATAATAGTCCTTTACACGCTACTTATAATGCATGTAACTTCAAACAAATATTCCCATACATAGCTGTATATTGTAAACAGAAATAATAAGAAAAATCAGCTTCGGAGGTTCACTTTCACCACCACGTTCATGGTTCATAGTTTAGGGTTTCGAACAACACTTTCGGTTTTGGGTCCTTGTAGCTGTCCTCTTCACCTAGTGCAGTGTAGAACCCCATCCTTGCTAAGGAGCTCTTCATGAGTGGCCCCCTCTCCACGATCTGACCATCAGAAACAACTGCCACAATGTCCGCACTGTTGAACAGTTGATAACCTGTGGGCTTATAACTAGAACAGTCCTTCCCTTCATTAGAGAATCCATAGCAACCTGCAAAATTTCCACCATGAGATCATAACTTGTAAAAAAATTTGTGGGAAATATATGGCATCAAGATTTTGGAAAACAAAATCTAGGAAACTAAAACGAAGACTGTTTAGGTTGTCATGCAAAAACTGACCTGCACGAGATATTCACTTTCAGCATCCAAAGCACTAGTCGCTTCAATCAAAAAGGAGGATCCTTGGGTTCATCAGTAGTGGCTCTAGCAATTGCTACCTCTCTGTTTCTGACCACCTGAAATCCTTAGCCCACGTTCTCCTACGAATTTTGATATTATAGCTTGGAATTTTGATATGAAATCATGGGCATTGGTCATTTTCTGCAATATCGACGTAACGTTACTTAAAGCTGAAAGTTAAAAGTTAGAAGAATTGTGTGGCAACAGAGAAGAGGTAGAAAAACCTACCGCAGCATTTTCTATTATCCATGCTACTGACTTTACCCTCACAGTCCATAGGCTATATGCTGCCTCTATAGAGCAGTTGAAAAGAACAGGCTCCTGGCTCACGATACTGATCTTTACAAATACAATAAAAGGCTTGTAATCTATTATGGATAGAAAATCTCTAGACCATAAAAGAACCAAGTTATGAAACAAAAAACTAAGCAAGCATATCGAAAATTTAGACGAGCTTCTCATGTCAGGGAGAAACGAAGTATATTAAAAACACTTTTGTTTTTCCTAATCTGACAAGAAAAGGGAAAATGAAAATTACCTTGCTGTGTAGATGTTCGTGTGATATTTCGACTAGAGGAACTCTTTTCCATTTAGAAGAGAAACCTTTCCCTTTGATTGGGTCCATAAAACCTGTCAATCAAGTGTTGCTATTGTGGTCTGCAACAGAGCAAAATAATATATGCATAAAGGAGGCACGCGGACGTTCAATTTTTATGTTTCAAACCTCAAACTTAGTGTATAAGACACTCAGATTTATTTTCTTAAAAGAATAGAAAAAAAAAGGAAAGAATGGTACTCTTTCCTCCACCACTCGGGCCAACAATAGCAGCAACTTTTGAGCCAGGCTTGCAGGTTTCAATGTTGATTCACCTGTAATTGTAAAGAATGTATCCAGTTTTATCATCAGGATATTGCAATGAACACGATAGTAAAATCCTAAGAGGGTTAGTTAAGGGAAGCTAATTTACCTTGAGAACCATATCATTTGGACGGGATGGATAGGCAAAAACCAGACATCATCTAATTCCACATCACCCACTTGTTCTCACTATGAATAGAAGGAAAACCAATTATCACCTTGTTCACTAGATTTTTTGTTTTTATTTTTTTTTTTTTTTTTCATGATGATATATATATATTTTAACTCTCATGGAATCAGTATTCACGGGCATATCAGAAGGAACGAGAATCTCATGACTAACCTTAAAGGACACTTATTTCCAGACTTCGGCATGTAAGAAAACACGATCTAGAACTGGAAAACCCCTCCTGCTGGCTCCCGCAGCTGCTTTCATTGCTATGGTGTATAATCCTGGACAAGCCGGATATAGAGCCACCAACTGCAAGTACAATTATGACCCCATTAAACTGGAGCTCAGAGATTTCGTATATTTGATGATAAATGTGAAACCATCAAAAGCCAATTGCCCAAATATAGGTAATAGTTTACCTGTGAGGCTGTAGGGAAGGAATGAAGGATTGTAAGAGCACCAGTGGTCCAAGATCCTGTGATTGAGTCAAGTATAGTCTCCATATAATCACTACTGATGATCACGTGATGAGGGTTGATGCTGCATTTAGACCTCCAAAGAAGAGCCCAACCAGTTTTCTGTACCAGTAAACAGAGGTAGATCAGAAAGCTCCATGTAAACAAACAAGGACATGATGATCTATTTATTATTATTAGTTTGTTGATGGATGGGGTGTGTAAAGTGTATGCACAGGTGCGTTTGAAAGAGTAGATCAAACAGCACAAAGGAGCTATACAGCTTGCTTAAGTCCATGCTTCACTGATTCATCAACTTTCTCAGAATAGCGTGAACTCTCATAACCTTCTTGTGCAAAAGATCTGACTGTTCGTATAGCGCCGAAAAGATTCCTAAGCACCAATGATACAGTTCACAATGATTTCCAACAGGATGCCCAATATAATATGTAAACTTATAGCACAAAAACCACATCTTGAAAGGAAATCAGCCGTGGCTCAAGAGTTCACAGTAGACAGTTTCTAGTAGCATTTCAAGTCAATTAATATGCAGGGAACCATAATAAATTTGCAGGGAAAAGCATTTAACTGGTCATTGCAGGGCATTCCATTGGGATCGCAGTATCAGATTTGCAGAGTACTTACAAATGTAGGTGCCACTAATGAGAAAATATTATAAAGTACTTACAGCAGTGAAAAAGACTATATCAACATGTTCATGAACCATCTCACTTATCATATTTGCAATTCTTAAATCTTATGAAAAATCCAGACTATCGCTTGAATAAAATCTGATCAATGGTATACGTAATCCCTCATCGAATTTTCTATGTTCAACATGTAATAATCACAATTTTTAATTGAAAATTATACCTCAGCAATTGAAGCAGAAGCAGCAGCTGCAGCTTGAGTCTTGTGAGAATTTTCACGAAGGAAGCGGCCAAATTGACTCACAGCAACAGAAATAGGCGGCACAACCACCCAAAGCCAACACTAGGAGTAAATGAATAAAAAAGCCCTTGATGAGCACCATGGACTCTTGTAAAGTGAAGTTCGCATACTACACAGTACAATAATTAAAAGCTTACAATTCAACTTCCACGATGTCGCAAGCATAGAAGCCTATGACCAATAAATGCAGTTGATACATTTCTTAGGGCCTCATAAAGAATTTGAGGTTGCAGCAGTTTTTAATGATCTGTGTATCTTCAGATAACCTGCTCTGTAGCTCTCCTGTTCTAGTCACATCAAAGAAGGCTATCTCCTGCAAAATTCACCGACCATTAATTGTAGCCAGAAGAGCATGGTGAGTTAGAGAGAACACTGTAAATAGAGATCCTACCGCAGTAATCTTTTTTCACTGGTTAATAAGGTGATTAAACAAATTCTTTCTCAACCGAGCACAAACCCTTTCACTAGTGGAAGAAATCAACCATGTTCTGAGTGCTGTGCAAACCGAACTAGATTGAAGAAACAGTCAGATTGATATTAATAAACCCCTTGAAAATCCTCAAAACTCAGCATGAATTCCTATCACTTAACAGATGGGAAAAAGTTAGATCCAGACCACCAATGCATTATACAATATCTCGTCTATAAAATGACAAGGAAGCAGAATTAAGCAGGTTGTCCCTATCTGGGAAGCAACCGGATGAGGGAAGCCTTTTACTATTATAAAACAAAAGATTAAAAAAGCCAAGGATAACACCACCATCCATATCCCAACTATGACAACTGAAAGATTTCTAGTATGACTGTTGACAGCACGTAAACCTTCCACTTTCTGTTCAGTAGTTACTGTATCTCCTGACACAATGTCCTATGATCTATCGCCACCCAATTTAGGCTGCATAAATAACAACCCAAAGATTACCATAACCCAACAAACACAAACGCCTGAATATCAGAGAAATTCATTGTAAACTCCTATAAGAATCGCAAATATAAAGATACGCACACATCAGTAAATTTGATGTGGATGCAATCAGGAGATCTAGCGTAGCACGTTATCAGCTTTCCTGCATCAGGCTCTGCCTATATGATAAGACAAGCTTATCATGATCAACAACATTGGTATAGCCATAATATTATTCTTCCAGCCAGAAACACACACACGTTAGCACTTAGCAAGTGATAATACCCGACCATATCCCACGTTTGCAGCCTGAAGATTCATTAAATAGAGTTGGCAGCTTGTTAGCAATCAACCACGAGGACATGAATTCAACAAAGCTAACAGGAAATGCACTTTACTGGCCACTGCATCTCCATGCTCAAGGTCCTTGGAACTGATTGTTTTCAGATGCACTATTCTATTCCCCTTTCTTCCTCCCTTCAATTATAAAGCATAAGAATTCAAGGGGAAAAAAAAACAGAGCGACGAAATGCGAGTAAGATTGGGAAATATTTAAATTCTGAAACATTTCTTGGAAACAAACAGATAAAGAGGGCATGTGATGAAAAATGAAACCAAAAATCACTAACCACGTTGTTTTTAAGCAGAAGAACTTTATAAAGTAGAACTACAATGAGCAGAAATGGTATCATGTTTCCGTAGCTGAAGATTTGCATACAAAAACAAACCACAAAAGAAAGGAAACCTACTCCTTGACCTAGAGAGGTGTTCTTTCACCACCACCACCACCACCTCCACCATTCACTCCTCCAAAACCTGTCCATCAAGGGTGAGTCAAAGACTGTAATATTATGTATGATTTGATACAAAAAAAAGAGGCTCTTCTGCAATCAGTATAATTTTTTAAGCATCAGCCAGGACTAGGAGGAGTTTGGTTTATGGGAACAAGTTCTGTATGGAAAGGTCCTGGTCTTTCTTATAAAGTAAATTCATGAATGGCTAAAATAATCTAGTCAATCTCGGGAAAGTGTTTGGATTTGCCTGTCGTAATCCGATAATCAGTGAGTGTATTTTAAAAGTGTTTATAAATTTCTTATTTTAAAAAAATTAAGATATTTTTTAGTAGTTTTATATCATTTTACTACGTCAAATATAATATTTTAAAAAGATAAATCACTACTATACAGGCTGAAGTTAGGAATATGTTTGGATTTACATGTAATTATTTTTTAAAATATTGATACAATGATATAGTGGATGATATGTTTTTACAAAAAATATTGAGAGACTATAATATAAGATCGACTTGATTAACATGTACAATTCTATAATTCTATTCATGAGACTAAATGATAAAAGTTGAAAATACATCAAAATAAATTAATAATAATTATTGTTAAATAAGAAAACATACAGGAAAAGCAATGTAGGATGAATTACATGTGCCCTAAATGATGAAAGCTGAAAATAGTATTCACCTATTCCGATCTTACATATCAACCTGGAATAGTATTTTCATGCATGGACTGAAGAACGGCAGAAGAGCAATAGCAGAGGAAAAACAGAGTTGATAAAGGGAGAGAGCCAGGGCCACATAAAATTTTGATACCAAACTGTTCATACACTTTGCCCTTTGGACTGTTTATACTTTTCTGTTTTTTCTTTGTTGTTAGACGAATAATATAAATCCATATCCTAAAGTTTATTTAATAGCTCTGAACTTTTAGGTTGAGATGATTATTTGATTATCATATCAGAGTTTTACTGACCAAGCGGTCATAAATTTGAATTTTACTATTTCTTTACCTGATAAAAATTAAGCATAAGTTAATATGAATCTATGGAAAAGTTTTCAAGTTCAAAGAACGTTTATTAAAAAGAGGTGTTAGAAATTAATATAAATCATATCCTGAAAATCTTTTTCTAATAATTAAATTATTAAGTTGAGATAATTATTTTAATATCTGTGTCATATCCTCGATCTTGGACAAAGATGTAAATGGGCACAATGATGTGCTTCGTAAAATGAAGTGAATATTTTTTAAGCAATTTTTCATGAACCATTAGACCAGCCCTCGACAAAAAAAAAAAAAAAGGGTCGGATATGTTTCATCAATCATCTTTAGTTTATTTTTTTTCTAAAGAATGGCAAGTCTAGGAAGAAATGAAACGTAGTCCCCAAAAAATCTTTTGTTCTTTTTTGTTTCCTCAAAAGTAAACGTGGAAGGCTCAAATCAGCTAGCTGCATGCGGAGAGCAAAGCATGAAAAAGAAACGGGAAAAAAGGTCACACATAAGACAAGGTGTGTCAGAGTACAGAAAAGGGTATCACATAAAAAGCTGAGCCAACCGAAGCCAATAAAAGAGAAAGCGAATTCCAACTAAAAGCACTCCCAAAAATCAAACCAAGTTGCAGTCGAGAGAAAATCGCTGTGCAAAGTCCACGGTGCAATGACACTGCAATTTCCCCTCCCCTTTTGAGATTTTTTGTTTAATGTTAATAATATATGTTTATCTGCAAGATTTTGGAGTTTACTTTTAATCAATATATATTATTTTCACTTATGAAAATAAAGATAAAGCAAAACTCTATGATGTGAGTACATGTATTACTAGAAATACTTTGAATATTGTTTGTTTAATTATGAGATTAAATTATAAATTTACAATTATATAATATAATATATATAATATATAATATAATAATGTTTTATTACATTTAACTTGTCTTCTAAAATATAAACATAGATTGTGTTAATTTCAATAGCTAGAATAAGATTTGTTTATACAAATTTTTGAATTGCGTTGGGTTAGGATGTAACTATTCAATTTGAATTTTGAATAAGAGGTATAAATAACTACTTTTATTATATTTTCTAGATGATTTAAGTAATAAGTTTCTATCATGCCGCTACTCCTTGTTGTTCATACTTGTATATATGCGAATCACAGAATTTATGTTTGGTTATTATCAAAGTAATTGAGTATAAATTCATCTATACACTTTCTTTTATACATAGGAACATGGACTTTTGTTACCCTTAGAAATACATAAACATATAGCTTTTGTTAATAGAATGTTTTTGTCTTTTGATTTTTTTTTCCATATCAAAATCGATGTGAATGCCTTTAAAAGTAAGAAAATATTAAACTTGCAAAAGAGATGATTTTTTTTTCATCTTTTTCTAATACAGTAAAAAGATATATTTGACATTATAATAAAAAAAAAACTAAGGTTGGTATGAAAAGATATTTTCATCTTTTCATTATGGTTTTTATGTATTTTTCAAATTTTCAATTAAGAGTTGCTTCCGTAATTTAGAAAATATTTAAATTAATAAAAAAATTACTCACATATATATGCACGTGGAATGCCCCCATCACCTTTTTGGGGCAAAGAGGCAGTCCATTACCAATACACTGACTTTAATAATGAAGTTTTAATCCTTCCATGTTATACGTAGGTCTAAAGTTTTGTGTTGGTGGACATTTCTTATTTTCTTCTCTTCACCTCGAATTTCCATGCCTAACCTCTATATAATTTCATGGCAGCCCTGCAATTGTTTTTTCATTTCGACTTGATCCTCTAGTTTTTTTTTATTCCTATTTGTTTTATTTGAAGTGGATTATTAAATTATATATTTTTTTAATTTCATCATTCTTTTTTTTATTCTTATTATTAGATTTAAACTCTATTAGTTTGATTATTACTTATTTTATCAGGGATGGTTTTAAAAATTAAATTTATTTTATGATTTCATCCTTTATCGGATTTAAGTCTTTCTTTTGGCAAATCAGTATAAAAGTTTTTCTTGAGTTAGAAGCCTTAGCATCAGCAAGGACTAGGAGGAGTTGGGTTCATAGGACAAGTTCTTTAGGAAAGGTCTTGGTCTTTCTTAGAAAGTGAAATTTATGAATGGTGTCAAAAATTCAACTCAAGCTTGGGAATGTGTTTGGATTTGTATGTCGTCATCTCATATGAAATATGTTCCGTGGATAATGACAAATTAGTCCCAAGACCTCTAAATTTATGAATCGGTCACCAACATTCAAATTTTTCTTAATTTCTCCTTGCTTACCAAGTTTGTCCCTCCTATTTGTTTTGTTAGGAAGGCGCCGACTAAAATATGTTTGAAATTGACAAAAATAAATAAATAAATTATCTAAGGACAAAACCCAACGTTTTACTCCTCTTAAAATAATAATAGGTGGCATGCTCGCGCGCTGCTGCCGTTTAATGAGACCAAATATTCTTATCTTCACCTTTAAATTTCTCTTGGGTCCTGCGTTATGACCTAAGTCTATCGAATCAGGCCACCAGACCCAAATCAGTAGGGGTTCATCGACCAGAAATAAATATGTTGGGTCCGGCCGCTGGATCCCAATTCCGTGAGATCCAGACTCAGGATCCAAGAGAGTTAGGTCTTGACACTTGACCTAAGAAATTTGAGGATTGGACATATGACCCAAGAGATTTAAGTCTAGACGTATGACCCAATAGAAGTGGGTCCGGACATAAGATCCAACATAAATAGGTATGGCATATAACCCAAGAGACTTGGGTCCGAATGCCATGGTCACTCAGCTAATGGGTCCGTGGGACTTGGGTCCGTGTCCGGGCCCAAAAGACTGGGTCCTCGTTCGAATCCATGAGACTTTGGTCTAAGACACACGACCCAAGAGAGTTGGGTCATGGATGATTGACCAAAGATAATGTGGGTTCGGAATACTGACTCAAGAGAAATGATGAGAATGCATGATCCAAGAGTGGTGGGTATGGACATAGACCCAAGAAACCGAGGTCCTCCTCTGGAGCCAGTACTCGGTCCCTCATCTAGACCTAATAGTGTTGGGTCCGGACGGATGATCCAAGAGAATGGATATCTCGTACGGACCCCAACAAGAGTTGGGTCTAGACGCATGACCCAACAGAAGTGGGTTCGACGTTAGACCCAAAGGAGTTGGGTGAGGCGCCCTGCAAAACCCATTATTAATAATATTTTAAAAATAACAATATTTCTAAGACAAATAATAAGATTTTTAACATCACTAATATGAATAAAAAACAAAATTATTTATAAGAGAAATCATAATATTAATAATTAAAATATTAATGTTCCCTTGTTATGGCCAAACAATCCTTTTTTAATAGTTTGTTTTAAAAAATATACTAATGATAAAAACAACAATACCAATACTAATATTAATTCTTAATTTTACCCTTCAAATCAACATCTATAATATTTTCTACAAATTATATAATTATTATATACAATAATATTAATTATAATAAAAATAATGGTATTGTTTATATTAATAATAGTAATTATACAGTAAAATCATAATATTTATATCACAATAGTAATAATCTTGATACTAATACTTTTAATTTTAATTCAGATAATAATAATTTATCAAATTAATAATTAATATTAATCTTGTTTGTCCAAAGTTTTTACAATAATAATTTTTTAAAATAATCATTGAATGATAATAATAAACAATAATAATAATAACTGTTATTTTCTTTTCATTTTTGTTCTCTATAGGGCCTGTGTCAGTACCTAATAGAAGTTGGTCTGGACTTATGAATCCAAAAGTGTAGGGTCCTGACACATGATCCAAGAGAGTTGGGTGCTCGTCTGGACCATAAAAGAATTCACCCTTGTCTAGGACCACAGAGAATTGGGTCCAAACGACTGACCCAAGAGAATTGGTCCAGGAGGAGACCCAAGTGACTGCAGACCCCAAGGGTGTTGGTCTGTAGAGCCATTGCGCTGGACTATTGACCCCAGGCATGCAGTTGTGCATACATATTTTGCGTGGGTTTGCAGACCTTTGGCGCACGGGTTCTTGCCCTTGCTCCCAACAAAGACAACTCTAGCGCCAAGTTTCTGCGTCCTGGCATAACCCCCTCCCCTCTGTAGCCGTTGGAACTTTTTATGGTAGGTAAATGTCTGCCCAAGAGCCAGGTGTTTTATGCCTGGGGTTGCCAAAACCACCATGGCTCCACCAAAATCTGCATCCACATAGCAAATGAGTTTGAATAAACAGTAAATTTTAATATTAATACCCTGTTTTTTAGCACGATTTTAATTCACAATGCAATGGATCGTAATGAACAAAACTTTTCCCACATGAATTTACACTTTTACCGTATTGCCAAGTGTTTGTCCCTAAGGCTGCTACCTATTATGCTCCCACCAAAATCTACAATCCATAGTGCAATGAGTCTTAATGAATAGTATCCACTTTTAACACTGTTTCAATCCACAGTATAATAAGTCTTTGATGAACCAGACTTTTCCCACATGATTTAGCTGTAGGTAAATAATACCTTGTTCAATTGTCTATGCTGCACATTGTGTTACTATGTATTTTCTAATAAAAATATAAATATAAGATACATCATTATATACCCTTAATTGACAAGCAATAGAAGTTCTATTAGTGAAATGATGAACATAACACAAGAACTTCTATTTTAAACCCAAACCCAAACACACAGTTTTGCAACCAATTTTTCATTTGTGCCCATAATTAATCATGTTGACACCATTTTCCTTTCACATTATATCCAATCATGTGAAAAACAATAACTAACTAACTAATATTTACACATTAAAAATATTAATATGATTAATATAACGCACAAAGGCAAAAGCAAAAATTACAAATTAAATTTTTAATTATGCCCATAATTAATCATGTTTAGAGTATATAATTTTCATATCATATCTAATCCTTGAAAAGAATAATAATTAATTCATCAATTTTACAAAAAAATAATAATAAAGAGGAAGCAAGTATCATAGTCACAAAAGAAAAGGATGATGGTATCAAATTAAAGTTTTTACTAATAACAAATTATTTAGCATGTAGTCCATTAGAGAGAAAGATTTAAGAGATATATCTTCTCCTTAGCTAGTGGAACCAATTCTCCTAGAGATGAGAGTCAACAAATCTACATTAGTATAATATCAAAGAATTAACTAGTTTTAGCATGATTCCCTTTTCTATTCTTTTCCTTGTTTTACGATTCGAGGTTAAGTGGGCGTGACTTATGTGAAAAAGAATCAACTATATAATAGGTCAATCATTGCGAATAGTTATATGTTTAACTATAAAATTATTGGGATTTTTATAGATTTATGAACATTTCCTTATTCTTGATCACTCAAATCAATTTCTTTTTCTTTCTAGGAGTATTATTTGAGATTTATATTGAGTTATAAATACATTGCTAGCTCTACAAAACCTACAAGTGTGGAAGCAAATTAAAACAATTCTTATAAATTTACAATGAAACCCTTGCCTGACAAATTCTGTTTCTCATTATAATTCTTATAAATTTAAAAGAGACAACTCTTGAATGAGAGATAATGTTCTCATGACCACAACAAGATTTGCAAGAAAAAAAGAGTAATTTTGATAACTTGTAAGTCTCTAAATGACTATTAAAAAAGTGTAACAAACCCCTTCGATGTTTTATTTTTTTTTTAATATGGGTATCCGAGCAACTTACATGCACCTCGACTAATCCCACAGGCCTTGAAGTTAACGACAATGTAAGTTTTCAGTGGTCATCATATATTAGTAACCACAAGGTTGAAACTTGAGATTACAGGAGTAGCAACATCGTATTTCCAAACTCTTGGAGTCTCAAGCATCACATGTAGGTGGATATTATCTACTCTCGACCAAAAATGCCCAGTTTTGGGTAATTAATATAGACATAATTGATTAGTTCTTTAACCCCATATGGAACAAAAGGTATGTGAAAAGAAAGTTGTAAATTTTTTATTAATATTAAGATGTACATCACCATAACCCATTTCTAAAACCACTGCTATAAAAATTCTATAAGCTAGTTGAAAATAAACATTCCTTCCTGCGTTAAAGAATCTTGAGTGGGTCGAGTCTATGACTCCATATGAATGGCTATTTTCTTATAGCTAAGTTTCATTCCAATGTAATGGTTGATTATTTAGAATTAAAATTATTGTTTAGTCCCCTGATTTATGGATGTGATTCTAACTTACTCTTTCATGTTCAAAAAATCTACCACTAAGTATGTATTTGATAATGCAGTGTAAGTATTGTTTAAAAAATATTCTTCAATTGTAAAATGCATCAAAATAATATTTTTTTTTAAAAAAAAATTTCACATCAACCATATTTAAAAAACATTGAAAACTATATAAAAAAAACATGTAAAAAACATCAATCTGATACTCTTATAGGTTACCACTAGATGAACTAAAAAGGAAGTTTAAATTAGCATTATAGGCCTCATGTTGGGCTTAAAGATTTAATTATGTATTTTTATGATTTTTAATATAAAAATATATAGTATTGTGCAAATGATATGTTTCTCTAGGTGTATAGGAGTCTTCCTAAATATTTGGTACCAATCTCATGTTTGATAAATTTCAAATCAATGATAATATAGATTTGAAAAATCAACTTTTTGATGTCAACATCCTTGTTGAATAGTTGGGATTAATTCATTAGTTTCAAGTAACATCTTCCTAAATCCCTAAGAGTATAAAAATCTTCTAAAAAATTACCATATATTCAGCACCATTAATATTTTATAACAGATATTTACCTCAACAATAATATTGTGCAAGAGATATATTGTTCTTAACTTAATGTCGTGTAAAAGATATTTATCATTTATTAAACTATAAGTAATGAAATGACTCTTCAGATTCTCTACTCTAGCAAAACAACAAGATTCAGGGACTATAAATATCCCTGAACCTCCACATAAATAGTTAACAATCTCTTGTCTTTACTGCATATATATTTTTAATTATTTTCTTACATAATCTCCATAGTTAAAATTATTTTTTAGTTAAAATAAAAAAAACAAAAGAAAAAAAAATCAAAGTACATCAATTAAAAGATTGATAAGAAAGAAAAGTGTTTTTTTAAAAAACAATATTACTAAAATAAGCATGATCAAAAATTGTCAAATAAACTATTTAATTACTTTTAATAGGATTGGTTAATTTAAGAAAAAATAAGCAACCCCTTAAACACTATTTAATCAGTTTAGAAAA
The DNA here is from genome assembly GCA_029228515.1 of Populus alba x Populus x berolinensis. Taxonomy (NCBI): domain Eukaryota; kingdom Viridiplantae; phylum Streptophyta; class Magnoliopsida; order Malpighiales; family Salicaceae; genus Populus; species Populus alba x Populus x berolinensis. Next base: position 5,486 of record JAQIZT010000300.1, on the reverse strand, counting down.
TCAATATTGTCGTGCTTCTATTTCTTAAAAGCTGGCTAGTATGGTGGATGTTGCTTTCAAAATATTTTTTTATTTAGAAATATATCAAAACAATATTCTAGTGTTTTTTTATTTTTTAAAAATTAAATTTTATAAGAGATCAAGATTGTCGTTATTCCTTATTGTAAAATTTTATATTGATATGGATATGTTGATATCAAACCCGTTCAGTTACCATCAAACGGGCTGAAGTTCCAATCATAACAGTGAACTGTATCTTTTAGTCATTTTTGGAAATTAATCCAGCGCTTGATTCCAACGCTCACTTTTGATGAATAATTTGCAACTGAGCCTTCATTTCCGAAGACTTGGTGGTTCAAGGACAGATCAAATGAAGATAAGTTCTCCCTTATTGTTGCTGCTGAAAGATGATACCTTTTAGGATGACCAAATCCCACAGCATCCTGAGAGCAAGCGCTAATGCCAGAACGTGTTGAGTGGTGTAATCTTGCTGTACAGCTGCGGAGTGGACACAAGAAGGTGAAGATGACTTTCTTTATCAATTTTTTTATTTCAATTATGTATACATAATCCCATAGTTCAAAATTATTTTTTATTTAAAATAGAAAAAAGGAAAAATCAAAGGATGTCAAATGATGGAATTATGAAAAGACTTTTGGATCATGAGAAACGCTATATTAGTGCGAGTTCATTGCTTAGCGTCATTATTAATTACGTTGCCAAGCAAACAACAATTCAGTTTTATAAATTGCTTGCAATTCAAGAACCCATTCCTTTGCCAAGAACTTGCCTCTTGATCCATGATAGACTCGAGTGTTCTTCATTTGTCCATGACATTCTTATTGAAGTGATTTCAAAACCAATTAAAACCAAAAGCAAGCATTATGTGTTTTAAAGCATTACACTAAAGGTTAGTTTATAATTTTTTTTTTTTTTTAGTACATAAAAAAATATCCATTTGATTCAATAATGGGTAAAATGTTTACATCTTGTCGTTTGTTTGATGGGGTAACACTTGATCTCCTAACTTTTCAATGTATTACAGGTGGCAATATCCGCATAACATGAATTTTATGTTTTTGTTAGTATGAAAGCGAAATGACAAAACTATATAAATATTACCCCTCGCATGCCGGTCGTAAGAAAACTATACAATTGACCATACTCTCTCCACCCATCCATTTATCTGTCCTCATATTAAAAGAACACCTAACCGTAAATTCATTATCAAGAATTCAACAAACACCAATAGAGATACCAACAGTTAATTTTTCATTTATATTATTGCAGTGACATTTACTAATAAAGCTTTTTTCATTGCTAAAATCATCGATATATACTGATAGAAACAATCCATCGATAGTATCGAGGAAATCCCAGGTGGAATATAAAGAATAATAATAAAAAAAAGAAATTATGCAATGACGTGTAAGTTTTTATTATGATTTTTCTAGGGTTCGATGTGGTTTTCACGTTCAAACTTTAAAATTTATTATAATTGTAATAATTAAGTTCAAATGAATAATTTTAATGGTTTCCGACGACCAAGCAAGCGGGGACACACACCAAAGATAAAAAAGAACAAAGAAAAAAATGAGGATACTCGTTGCAAAATAAATTCACAAAAAAAAACCCCACAAAAAAAAGAAAAAAATATCACTGGTGCATAAAGAAAGAAGAAGCAACCTGCAACTTGTTCACGAGTTTCACTGGCCAAACTATGCATGGAATGAGGCCTCAAAAGCCAGACAATTCACTCCGCATATACTTTTCAAGCATCTGTTTTTTCCTTGTTCTAACCCTTCTAATTGAGTTCCAATCAATTCAAACAACTTTTAAAAGGTCAATCTTGAATTTTTATGTGATTCATAAGCCAACTGTGGGATAAATGAACCATTATCGGGTATTGTTCAAAAATAATGACGATGTGAATGAAAATCTTTGCTTGACACATAGTTTGATTTTTAACCATATTCAAAATTATTTTCAAACAAAAGAAAACATAATATCTCTTTTATTATTTGGTTTTCCACAATTGTTTTTTGTATAATATTAATTTTTATTATCCATAAAGCTAGCCTGTGATAAAATAGGAGTCATACTCATCATTGTTCCCACGAATGTTGACAAAATAAATAATAAGGACTCATTAGTTTTTATCTTCTGTAAAAAATAATAATAACAACATAATGAAGTTAAGTATTGGTGAATCTATTTTTTAAGTGTCGAGATATGAGTGTTTTTTCTGATGAGAGGTGAGGATTACCCCGTGTTGTTGCAATCTGGGTCTCGAATCATTATTTTAAATCTTTATTATTCTATTATGCCTGTTTCCTTATAGAACAAAACAAGCACTTTAGTTTAATAATAATTTTTGTATGTGAAAGCACAATATGTATTTTTTATCATTAAAAACAAACGATAATCAGTATTTATTACCTAGATATAATCATTTATGGTGATTTTAGTAATTATTCATTTGATCATAAAATCCCCTTATCTAGAACAGTTTAAAGAAAAATTAGGGCTCGTAGTTATCATAAAACTAGACCAACAATTTTTTTTTTTTTTTTTAACCTTTTTTATATATTTTTACTCACCAGATTTTCCACGTTATAGTAATATAAACTACTGGAAATTAAAGGGTTAAAGCCATTGTTTATTTTTTATGATAAGATGCTTCGAGTGATTTATTATAAGATTTGAAACATTTTTGGCAAGCTTGTGTAAACTGATTAATGTGTGTTTAGTGTTTAGATTTTTGTTGATAAGATTCATGCTGCCTAGGATTTCATGCATCAATGTTTTTTTCTGCTTTCTATTTTGTCTAGACTTGATATGGATGTATGTTCACTGCACAAAACTTTATTTTGTACACACCGTTATCTTAACGTTTGCGTAGAGACCCTAGCGATGTGCTCTGATGGGTCTTTAAGCTGGGTAACACTCAGGAAATCAACCAACTCTTGTGGTTAGTCCTAACTTGGCCATTATTAGTAGGTGAGGAGGGCATCACCTTGATTTATACTCTTTAAACCTTTTAACGCCTATGGTTCAGCCTATGAAAATTGTTAACCGAACAATAAGAAATCTATTGGAGAATCAACAAGTTAGTTAACTGTACCTTAACAACTTATTTACCGAGGCTAGAAGCTACCATTAAGGGTGTTAATTTCCTTGATAATGTCACTAGGTAAGGCTTGATGTAAACGTAGTTTGAAATCGTTATCTCAATCATGAAATTGTTAGGAAATGGGAGACAAGAGGGTTAACATTCGGAATTACTCCTCGCCGTAACAATTCAAATAAAAGTCCTGAATCCTTGCAGCAAGAGAAGAGGGGGACTTGCCTGATTCTCAAGAATCTTACACTATGCTACCTAACTAAAAAACCTATAAATTGGCTTAACTAATAAGACTGATAAGCTCCTTGTTTGTGTAAACAAAGGTTAAGTCGTCAGAGACAAGCATGATTTCACTCAAAAGTATAGGAATTTAGCCCTAGTTTTTATGAGATAGCTTTGCAGAAGATGGTGATAAGGATCTCTCACTCACGTTTTGGCACCCTTCTTATAGAGGTTTCTTTTGTGGAGAGGTGGATATGGTACATACAATATAAGAGTAATATTGATAGTTGTTATGGAAGCCCCAACAATTGTATACAACTTATTTTCACTAATGCCTGAAAATGCTGTATCGAAGGTTGCCAAACTTGTGAATGTCAATAAAAGATGGATAAATCGCAAGGAAAAAAGAATTGCTGGTAGCTGGCCACTGGAAAACTTGGGAGGAGTTTATTTCGACAAAAAGACGAATGATCACAACAGTGTTTGAGAGACAAATAAGATACTACTCCTGAGCATTTTTAGTTTGACATTATGTCCCTTTTGTAGCTGATTTGATTCCATACAGTTGTTTTGATAAGATATCTATGAACTTGTTAAGTTGGAGGAAAGTTTGGGTGAGGTCCACACCTTACCTTACTTTTATGGCCATCGTCCTTTGGTCCCTTCAATTCAGGAGTCATTGGTATGTTTAGCGTATGCCCCCTTCCATGTACAAGGCAATTCCAGATATCAATAAATATGTTCTAAGAATCACTAGTTTGGCTCCAATTTTATGTAACGCTTCAAGGATACAGCTTTGTTGGCTACACCTAGGGCGAAAAAGACAGGACTGGATCAATGAATCAGGGTTGGTTGAACAAAGCATGGCTGATGAGAAAACCTACAGTTTCGGGAGATTGTACATCTAATGGCGTACATAACCAACATAATCACACTACTTGCACCGGGTCATTGTCGGGTTAGGAATACCAAAACCTATTGAAGAAGACAAAGATACTGGACAACTTGAAAAGGCTAGATGTGGTAAACCTTGAAAAAGGACTTGGAAATATAAAGTAAAAATAATAAAAATTACAAGATGATTGATGAAGGGGAAAATGATACAACGATTGATACAAAGCTTAAAATTGTTCATAGAAGCAAAAAGACAAAGCTCGGAGTAGTGGGAGTACTTAAGCTAGAGGTCGCTAATGAACACTTGGATTCCCCATGAATGTCACTTGAAGACTCGCGCGTTCTTACAAGCTCTCAATCATCTATTAGTCCTTATCCAAAATTATCAACAAGCAGACATCGCCCCCTACTGATAAGAGCCAAACATGAATAAATTAAATGGTATTGAATGAGAAATCCTAAGAAATGAAAATCGAGGATGAGTTAAAAAATTATCTGCTAATAAAGAATACATGAAAGCAATTGAAAACATGGACTCATATGATTCCATGAAAGCCTACTAAAATGAGTCGGGGTATAGAATATATTTGTCCTATAAATAATTCACCAAGTATACTGATGTTAAATGTCTTATAATACCCCTCCGAGGATGCACTTTCCTGAATTCTTATATTTATGGAGAGAATTTTTCATCACTATTTGTAACATTATTTCATTGAAAAATTAATAATTGATAAAATTACAAACAAAAATGCTCTATCAATGAATTATTTGTCATTTAATTTTGTTTTGTTAGTCCTTCAGTGATAAAAAAAATATTATTACCGATATATTTATTGACGGGATAAGCACGTGAAAAAAACATATCTGCTTCATTCTGTTAGTATTTCCCTCGAGAAGATTGTCATATAACAAAAAAAAATAAATTGTATTCAATTCCGTCGGTATTATTTATTTAAAAATATTATAAAAAAATCTATTTAACAAACTAAAAAAATAATTAAATTAATATAAATCAACACTTTCGTAATACTCAGAATTGAGTTGCTTGGAAAAAGGAAAGAAGAAGAAGAAAATCAACTCAAACCAATTTACAACAAAAAAATAACACAAAATATTATAACAATACAACAGTGATCTCATATGAAAAAAAAATCCTACAACAACATTCATACAATTAATAAGAACAAGAAAAATTTAAAAATAAATCTAAAAAAATATAACAAAAAAGAACATATATAAAAAA
>JAQIZT010000299.1:10000-22500 GCA_029228515.1 Populus alba x Populus x berolinensis | reverse complement strand
CCCAGATTCTGCACATTGTGTAAAGTTTTGGGACACAAAACGGGAGCTTGTACCCCTCCTCCTAAACCCGTGGTGGCAAGACTGGTGGATAAGCAAAACCATCCAGCTACCACTACAAGACAAGGACCGAAGTGTCTTTAATCGCCTTGGGCCGGTTGATGGGCAGATTGGTGTTGCAACTAGCCAGGGAAAAGCTAACGGGCAGATTGGTGAGTCCTCACATAGTTATGATCCCATGGCTACTGAAGTTGCATCTGGAGAATGGGAAATAGTCAGAAGCAAGAAAGCAAGGAACTCCCCCAGCATTTCCAAACCAAATAATGCTATGGGAAACAAAGGGAGTAGTCAGTCCTCTCCGCAGCCTTTAGATCCACTGCAAGCAGAGGTTGAAGCTGTCTCTGGTGGCTGGGAAGTGGTAAGGGGGAAGAAGTCAAACTCCAGTCACAAGGAAACACCTATAACTGCTACTCACCAGAGGATAACAAGCAAGGACAAGGAAGTGGCATGCAACAATAAGGGCAAGGAAGTGGCAGGCCCAACGGATGTTAGAGTGCGGGGTGATGAATCTATTACTCATCAGAATATCAGTAATGAAGGCACGACAGGTTCAAATGTTGTATTGCTCAGAACAGAAAAGCAATCTCGTGAAGATATTTCGGTTGGCTGCAATGTCAGGAACTGGGGAGACGGTTGGTAATGAGATCACTCAGAAAGCAGCTCCTCCGGCTTCCCCAGGTGTGGTTACAAGGAGTAACACTCGGAAATCAGGTGGTAGTGGTAGGAAGGCCTCCTACCTCTCCTGCTGGTGAAATGATTATCTATTGCTGGAATGTCAGAGGACTCAACAGTCCTCTGAAGCAACATGAGGTGGTTAACCTCATGAAGAAACATAAGATGGATGTTTGTGGGCTTCTGGAGACCAAGTTGCACTCTTCTAAGGTTTCCTCCATGCATAAAGTTTCGGATGAAACACTGGAAGTTCCTTACTAATGCTACAGCTGCCAACAATGCCAGAATATTGGTTTTTTGGAATCCATCAACGGTCAAAGTTGAATTACTTGATTGTTCAGCTCAAGGGTTACATGTAATTATCAGCAGCTTAGTCCTCCAGCTTAGCTTCACTGTCACTTTTTGTGTATGGATTCAATACAATTGTTGCAAGAAGATCTCTATGGACAGACTTAAGAGCATGGCAGCCTAATTGCCCATGGTTGGTTATGGGTGACTTTAACTCTGTCCTGTCTCAAACTGACAAGCACAATGGATAGCCTGTCTCCACCTATGAAACATCGGATTTTAGAGAATGTTGTAACAGACCTTGGGCTTGTTGATCTCAATTTCACGGGTTGCCACTTTACCTGGAATAATGGAAGAGTATGGAGCAAAATTGATAGAGTTCTGGTCAACTCATCTTGGTCTTCACTACAAGCTACCAGCTCACGTCCACTTCGGCAATCCTGGGGCCTTCACTGATCATTCTCCAGCAATTATTCGGTTTGATTACCAGAACAGACAGGGGAGACGCCATTTTAAATTCTTCAATATGTGGGCTTCTCACGATAATTTTCTTGCAGATTATATCTGATAACTGGACCAGCCACATCCAAGGCTCGCCTATGTTCTCTCTTTGTAAGAAGCTCAAGTTTTCTGAAGAGACCTTTGAAAGAGCTAAATAAACTACATTTCAGCCACATATCTGAAAGAGTTGCTAGAGCTGAGGCATCACTAGAGAATCACCAAATTGCTCTTCATGATGACAGGGACAATTTACACCTATTGGAGCATGATAAGCATTTACGGTTGACACTAATGAATCTTAAATCATTGGAGAAAATGTTCTTCTCGCAGAAACTTAAGTGCAACTTTTTCAAAGACAGTGACAGAGGCACAAGCTTTTTTCATGCACTAATGAATCAGAAAAACAGACGGAATTATATTCCTGCTATTCCACTGTTAGTGATGGCACCCTGACTACATCAGAGGCTGAAATGGGTGAAGAATTCGTAAGGTTCTACCAGCAGCTCCTAGCTCTTGCAAGGAAACTCTCCCCTAGATATTGATGTTATTCAAAGTGGGCCCTGCCTCAATGAAAGATCTCATGAGTCTCTTTTAGCTCCTGTATCCAATGACGACATTAAAAATGCTCTGTTTGGTATTGGGAATGATAAAGCTCCAGGGCCGGATGGTTATTCTTCATTCTTCTTCAAAAAATCATGGGATATCATTGGAGGGGATTTTTGTGCAGCTGTTCAGAATTTCTTTACTTCTGGGAAACTTTTGAAGCAAGTTAACCACTCTATTATTGCTCTGATCCCCAAGGCAGCAAATGTAAATACAGCAGCTGACTTTCGGCCCATTTCTTGTTGCAATGTGATCGATAAAGTGATATCTAAAATCCTTTCGGGGAGATTAGCTTCTGCTCTAAACGTCATTATTAGTCCATTGCAAAATGCCTTTCTAGGTGGGAGAATGATGTCAGACAACATCAATTTAGTCCAGGAGCTCCTTCGTCATTACGGCAGGAAAAGAGACTTCTCCTAGATGTCTCATGAAGGTTGATTTCAAGAAAGCTTTTGATTCAGTTCAGTGGCATTTTCTGCGTCAGCTGCTGCATGTGTTTGGCTTCCCAGACCGATTTGTGCACTTAATTATGGAATGTGTTGAAACTACATCCTTCTCTGTTGCAGTAAATGGCACTCTTTATGGTTTCTTTCCTGGAAAGTGTGGAGTTAGACAAGGTGATCCATTATCACCATATTTATTCATCTTATGCATGGAATACTTCTCCAGAATGCTTAAGCTAGCGTCGAGGAATAGTGATTTTCGCTTCCACCCGAAATGTAATGTCCATGATATATGCCACCTTGCCTTTGCTGATGATGTGCTTTTGCTGTCTCGTGGGATAGACACTCGTTTCCACTATTTTCCAGCAGCTAATCATCTTCGGGCAAACTTCAGGGTTGACTATAAATGCAGCGAAATCATCGATCTATTTTGGGGAGTTAGAGATAGTTTGAAGCAGTTAATCCTCCATGACACTGGCTTTAGAGAAGGAAGTTTCCCCTTCAAATATCTTGGTGTCCCTCTCAGTCCCCACAGACTTCTAGCAAGCCAATACTCTCCTTTGTTGCAGAAACTGGAATTGGCAGTGCAAAGTTGGATGGGAAAACATCTCACTTATGCTGGGAGATTGGAGCTTGTGCGGACGGTACTCTATGGAATGGTTCATTCTGGCTTAGCATCTTTCCTATGCCAAGCAATGTAGTTCATCAAATTATTTGCATCTGCAGAAACTTCTTGTGGTCAGGCAACCATACAAACAGCAACTCTGCTCTGGTGGCCTGGAAGCAGCTCTGTCTCCCCAAAAAGGAAGGAGGCCTAGGTCTATTTGATCTAAAAGCTCGTAACAAGAGTTTCTTAGCAAAACAGCTCTGGAATATCCTCCTCAAAACTGACTCCATATGGATCAAATGGGTTCATCACTTTTACCTGCGTCAGAATATTATATGGGCTGTGACTGCACATCACTCTTCATCCCCTCTTTGGAAATCTATTATTATGCTAAAAGATCAGTTGCTTGAAGACTGTGGGTGCCAAGAGGAGGCAGTAGCATTACTCCAGCAATGGAACAGAGGGGAAACAGCTTCTCGGTGCAAGCATATAATTATTTTAGACTCTCAGGTCCTCAAGTTAGCTGGGCGCGAGTAGTGTGGGAGAAATGGTCTATGCCAAGACACAACTTCATTTTATGGCTAGCAGTGTTGGGAAAATTAAGAACAAAAGATCGGCTGCGGTTTCTTCAATTAGATACCTCGTGTGTTCTGTGTGGGCAGATAGAAGAATCACACAGCCACTTATTTTTCACTTGCTCTTGGTCAGCTTCCCTCTGGTTGCAAATCAAGCTGTGGCTGCGCATCAATAGGAGGATGATGACCTTAACCAGTGCCATCAGGGGGCTTCACACTGGAGGAAATAACTTAGAAGCCCGAATGAGAAGAGTCTCTTTGGGTCTCACGGTTTATCTCATCTGGGAAGAAAGAAACAAGAGAACTTTTGAAGGAAAGAGTTCTGCGGTGGGCATTCTTTTTAGAAAATTTCAGATTATGTTCTATACTGTTTTTCACTTCTACGAGAAAGACCACCACATTCTCAATGTTGGTTGAGGTGCATTTTGCGGTCCCTCTGAAGATAAGCTGCTCATGGCAATGCTTTTTGTTCTACTTTCATTGCTAGGTTTGGTTGATGGGAACTGCTCGCGCATAACATGTCGAAGATGAACACTGATTCAAGACTGACCGCATCGTTCTTGTGGCTGGGTTTTTGGTGACGTAAGCTGCTTGCATGGGTAATTCATTGGGTGGGTCCAAGTGAGCTCTTCTTTGGCAGATATAAGAAAGTGGGTGCATCTCGTAGTGTGCATGGTTCATGCAAGTGGGATTTTTCTTGTCCAAAGCGTTGTCTGCAACTGAATGCATGGTTCATACGCAAGTGGGATTTTTCTTGTCCTACGGGGTGGGGTCCTCGGGTGGCTGCTCTTTTTTTGTGCTGGAATTATATAGTCATGGCCTTCCTCCTTCAGAGTTTGCAACGTGGAATGCATGGCTCATGCTTTACCTCACGTGGAAAAAAAACTTTTTTTTTTTTTTTTTGAATGATGGGCCCTTCTTCTCCCTCCCATGCTTGGAGTTTACACATAGCTGCCCGTTATTGGCTGTTAGCCCTTTTAAGGCCTCCGCATGGTTTCTTACCTTTAATCTTGGATGGGTGGGAGATTCTGATTGGCCTTCCTTTTGTTATGATGAAAGGGCTCTGGCTTTCTTGGCTGTGATGATGAAAGGGGCTCTCCTTTATTCGTTCTCTGATTGTGGTCTGCTGGCTAATGTCCATTGTTGCTAATAATATTAATTTGTTAGGTCCTGCTATTATGGTGAGTGTCGGTCCCCCTGTTTGTTGTTTGTTGCAATCCCACGCGGCATGATCTGTTGGTTTGCTTCTTTTGGGACTGTCCTTGGCTGTGTTAGGCTTCCATTATTCCAATCTCTGATGGGAGGCTGGCTTGCGGAGCTGCCACGGCTGGTCTCATTCAAGGTCCCTGCTTGGTTTCTTCGTGGGGTTATTCTCGTGATGATGATCCCTGTAGTGCTGTATTTCTATTGGTTGGTCCTAAGTAGATGCTGTTTGGAATTGTATGGTATTTTATCATATGGTTTTCATGCTTGTTCAAGGGAGTATGTTTCCCTTTGCTTTTAAGCAAGCTGGTCTTGCTTATGGTTTTGTTCAAGGGGAGTCTGTTACCTTTTTCGTTCTTTGGGTCCAGGTCCTGTTTTGAGTCAAGGGACTCTGTCCCCTTTTCTTTGTTAATTGCTGGGTCCTCCAGCTCCTTTTTGATCTATACAATACTTACATTTGATCAAAAAAAAAACAAGAAAGAGCTCATCAGTCTGTCAATCCTTACTATGTTCTGGACCTGTGTAAGTTTCCCCGTGTTGAGTCCAAAATTAAGCCGCCAGGCTCCACTCCTGGTGGTGCCTCTTCCGTCAAATTTCCTTTAAGTTTCAGCCTTGCGACCATACTCCCCCCAGAACCCAAAAACTTTGATTTCTCATAAGGGTGCTGGCGGAGATCCTAGAAAGCAACATCCGCCGCAATCCCTGGTCGGATCATCGTTTAATGTGTTGAGACTCGGACGGTATCTGATCGTCTTCGAGCCCCCAACTTTCGTTCTTGATTAATGAAAACATCCGTTGGCAAAATGCCTTTCGCAGTTGTTCGTCCTTGTCATAAATCCAAGTAATTTCACCTCTGACTATGAAATAATACGAATGCCCCCGACTGTCCCTGTTTAATCATTACTCCGATCCCGAAGGCCAACACAATAGGATCGAAATCCTATGATGTTATCCCATGCTAATGTATCCAGAGCGTAGGCTTGCTTTGAGCACTCTAATTTTCTTCAAAGTAACAGCACCGGAGGCACGACCCGGCCAAGTTAAGGCCTAGGAGCGCATCGCCGGTAGAAGGGACGAGGCACCGGTGCAACACCTGAGGCGGACACCGGCCGACCCAACCCAAAGTCCAACTACGAGCTTTTTAAACTGCAACAACTTAAATATACGCTATATGGAGCTGGAATTACCAGCGGCTGCTGGGCACCAGACTTGCCCTCCCAATGGATCCTCGTTAAGGGATTTAGAATGTACTCATATTCCAATTACCAGACTCGAAAGAGCCCGGTATTGGTTATTTATTGTCACTACCTCCCCGGTGTCAGGATTGGGTAAATTTGCGCAGGCCCTAGCTGCCTTCCTTGATGTGGTAGCCGTTTTCTCAGGCTCCCTCTCTCGGAATCGAACCCTAATTCCTCCGTCACCCGTCACCACCATGGTAGGAGGAACCTCTATCCTACCATCGAAAAGTTGATAGGCGCAAAAATTTTGAATGATGCGTCGCCAGCACGATGGCCTTGCGATCCGTCGAGTTATCATGAATCATCAGAGCAAACGGGCAGAGTCCCCGCCACGTCGACCTTTTATTACTAATAATTGCGTCCCTGTCCAGAAGTCGGGGTTTGTTGCACGTATTAAGCTCTAGAATTTACTAAACGGTTATACCGAGTAGCAAATACCATCAAACAAAACTATATAACTGATTTAAAATGATGCCATTCGCAGTTTCACAGTCTGAATTTAGTCATAACTTTACACATAGCATGGCTTAATCTTTGAGACAAGCATATGACTACTGGCAGGGATCAACCCAGTAGCAATCCTTGGCGGACACCACGACCCGCACGATCCCCCGACGCCGATGAGACGAGGGGTCCGAGACGGGCGAGGAAGTCCGTTCTTATCGAGCACGAGCGGCTCGAACTGGGACGGTCCGCAGGGGCGGAGGCCCCCGCAGCACGGCATCGGCGTTCCGCATATGTCCGGAAAGCACGAGCGACCGCAGCCGTGGGCCATGTTCGGCGGGGATTACCGCTACGACTGGAACACGGGCGCCGGCTGCTAGGTTTCAGCCCACGCGCCCCCGGGGAGGCGCGCCGGCGGAGAGGTAACAGCTTCACATTCAAATTCCCACCGAAGTGGGTACGCAGCACAGGAACCCCGCCTCGCCGCAAGGCACCCACGGGCCTTGGGCTGAGAGTGATGGGGGCAGCAGGTCCACAGATTTCAGGTGCACAAGCACGGAGCCTGCCGACACGGACAGCCCAAATTAACCAGCTCATGTCTCCGACTCTGCGTACAACGCGACAACAATCCCGACGAGCGAACCACGGCCACGAGGGCAAATGGGAAACACCCGAGAGAGATACGTGCCCGCACCGCTGGACGCGAAAGGATCTCGAAGGGACAAGCGAACACGCCCGCTGGTGGGACTCGAAGGAATCTCGAAGGGACAAGTACACCAACAAGCCGCGGGGGACGCGGGGGATCTCGTGAAGGGACCCGCAACAAGCCGCGGGGGACGCGGCGGATCTCGAAGGGACAGGCCGCGGGGGGGAGCCAACAGGGACAACATCATTCGGGGGGACCAACTGCCTCAGCTCGGAAGACGGAGGCCAGGCCTCGGCAGCGGCACATCGCGCAGGAGCTTGGGGATGGCGATGAGAAGCCAGCACCTTGGCACGAGCGCAGCAACTGAATGCCAGCCCACGCCCACTGCGGTTACAGCTCTCCTCGCAATCCCCAAGCTCAGCGGTCCGCACTCAACACGTCGGCCAGGCCTCCATGCCTTGCGAGCACGAAGGCAGAGGCCACCGCTGCCGGGTGAACGTCGCGCCAAGCCGTTGGGCGCGTTGGGGCTGCCAAGCACCTTGGCACGAGGGGAATCCTGTTAAGGCCCGCACACCCGAGACCGCGGATAAGCAGCCCCAACGCGCCCAACGGCCTTGGAGCGGGTCACGGCAGCGGTGGCCGGAATCAGGACTTCGCCGTTACCCCGTAGCGCCAAGCCGTTGGGCGCGTTGGGGCTGCCAGCACCTTGGCATCGAGGGGAATTCCTGTTAAGGCCCCACGCCCGAGACCGCGGATAAGCAGCCCCAACAGCGCCCAACGGCTATGGAGCGGGTTGACGGGCAGGGATTTTCCGGCCAACCCGCCACCGGGACGTCGCGGCAAAGCTGAGAGGAGCGCGCGTCAGCTGCCAGCACCTGGAAACGAGCGCGGCTTGTTAACGGCCCCACGCCCACGCCGGCGGATAAGCGAGCCCCCAACGCCGCCCCAACGGCTTGGAGCGTGTTCCCCGGGGACGGTGGCCGAGAAGTCGTGACGTCTGCGCCAAGGCCAGTTTGGGCGCAGTTGGGGCTGCCTATTGGTATGGCACGAGCGCTGGCAAATCAGAGTGCGTGCGCGCCCGCAAGCCGCGGATAAGCAGCCCCACCCCACGCGCCCAACGGCTTGGAGCGGGTCACAAAAGGGACGGTGGCCTAACATCGTGACGTCGCGCCAAGCCGTTGGCCGCGGTGGGGCTGCCTATTGGTTGGCACGAGCCGCTGGCAAATCAAGAGTGCGTGCGCAGCCCGCAGCCGCGTATAAGCATGCCCGCCGCCCTCCCCCCCCCCCGGCCCCCCCCCCCCCCAACGCGCCCAACGGCTGGAGCGGTCACAGGGACGGTGGCCGGAATCGTGACGTCGCTGCCCAAGCCCGTTGGGCGCGTTGGGGCTGCCTATTGGTTGGCACGAGTCGCGGGTGGCAAATCAGAGTGCGTGCCGCGCCCCCGCAGCCGCGGATGAAGCAGCCTCAAACTCCAACGCGCCCAACCGGCTCTGGAGCGGGTCCACAGGGACGTTGGCCGGAAATCGCCGTGACGTTCCGCGGCCAAGCCGTTGGGCGCCGGTTGGGCCGCCTAGTTGTTGGCACGAGCGCTTGCAAATCAGAGTGCGTGCGCCGCCCGCTAGCCGCGGATTAAGCAAAGCCCCAAACGCGCCCCAACGGCTTGGAGCGGGTCACAGGGACGGTGGCCGGAATCGGGTCGTCGCCGGCCGGAAAACGGTCATCGATGGCGGCGTTACTTCGGGCCATGAGGCCCCCCACGTTAGTCCGAGCATAGCAGCAGCCCAACAAATCCCCCGCGGCAAAGGCCTATGGGCGCCAGCCAGCGCGAAACCCCCATGGCCAGCCAGGGGGCACCGCTCCCCTAACAGAGACAAATAAGTGTTATTGCATGCTCTGGCAGGGGGAAGACACTACTAGTTGGTCCCAGCCTGTCCACCCCCACCTCTAAGAAAAATTCATTTCTTGGTATTTTGAGCTGAAATTTTTGCACATATGTTGGCAAAAATCCATATCCAACGTTATAAAATTTTCCCAGATTTTTTCGAGGTCGGGAAGTATTTTTTTTTATTTTCCTACCATTAAAAATCAAAGGAAATACGTCAAAAATAGGAACCGGCCCGGAATGACCCCAAATATCGGCTGGCAGCCTCACAAAAAAATGGCTTGATTTTAACTGGATTGGTTTCATTGTGGAAAAGCACGACGTTTTCTTGGCGGGATGCGAGAAAACCCGGCAGCGCGCATCGGCGCGGAACCAGCGACGTTCGGGCTGGCCCCAGAGCAGCGCCTAGCCTCCTCCCCGCGCGGAGGGGCAGGCAAGAGCGCAGTGGGCCACCGGGCCCGAAGCAGCCCCCCGCGCGCTAGGCAAAGACAGCAAGCCCAGCGGGGGCTAGTCCGCTGCTGCCTGATTTTTTCCCACTGCCTGGGCATCGCTGCCGCTAAAGCCATCACGGGCCCAGAAGGCAGCCCCCCCGCGGGCAACGACAGCAAGCCCAGCGGGGGGCTGTCCGCGCTGCCGATTTTTCCCACATGCTGGCATCGCTGCAGGCTGTCCAATGGGTACCCGGGCCCGAAGGCAGCCCCCCCGCGGCAAGACAGCAAGCCCCAGCCCCCGGGGGCTTGTCCGCGCTGCCGATTTTTCCCACTGCTAGCTGGCATCGCTGGCCGCTAGCCCCGGGTGGCCCGAAGGCAGCCAACCCCCGCGGGCAAGACAGCAAGCCAGCGGGGGCTGTCCGCAGGCTGCCGATTTTTTTCCCACTGCTGGCAATCGCTGCAGCTGCCACAAATCTCGGGCACCGAAGGCAGCCCCCCCCGCGGCAAGACAGCAAGCCAGCGGGGGCTGTCCGCGCTGCCCGATTTTTTCCCACTGCCTGGCATCGCTGGCCGCTGAGCACCGGGCCCGAAGGCAGCCCCCCCGCGGCACGACAGCAAGCCAGCGGGGGCTGTCCGCGCTGACTACGATATAATAGGGATTTTTCCCACTGCTGGCATCGCTGCCAGCTGGCCTAAGCCCCGGGCCCGAAGGCAGCCCCCAGCGGGCAAGACAGCAAGCCCAGCGGGGGCTGTACCCGCGCTGCCTGATTTTTTCCCGACTGCTGGGCATCCGGCTAGCCCGGCTAGCCCCACCCACGCCCGGGCCCGAAATGGCAAGCCCCCCCACAGCGGGCAAGACAGCAAGCCAGCGGGGGGCTGTCCCGCAGCTGCCTGATTTTTTTCCCATCTGCTGGCATCGCTGCCCTGCTGCCAATGCCCGTGACCGAAGCCCAGCCCCCCCGCGGGCAAGACATCAAGCCAGTGGGGGCTGTCCGCGCTGCCGATTTTTCCCACTGCTGGCATCGCTGCCGCTGCCCCGGGCCCGAAGGCAGCCCCCCCGGCGGCAAGACAGCAAGCCAAGCGGGGGCTGTCCGCGCTGCCGATTTTTTCCCACTGCTGGCATCACTGCCCGCTGCCACCCGGCCCGAAGGCAGCCCCCCCGCTGGCAAGACAGCAAGCCAGCGGGGGCTGTCCGCGCTGCCGATTTTTCCCACTGCTGGCATCGCTGCCGCTGCCCGGGCCCGAAGGCAGCCCCCCGCGGGCACGACAGCAAGCCAGCGGGGGCTGTCCGCGCTGCCGATTTTTCCCACTGCTGGCATCGCTGCCGCTGCCCCGGCCCGAAGGCAGCCCCCCCGCGGGCACGACAGCAAGCCAGCGGGGGCTGTCCGCGCTGCCGATTTTTCCCACTGCTGGCATCGCTGCCGCAGAGTGTGCGTAGCCTCTCCCGCGCGGGGGGCAGGCAAGAGCGCAGGGGGGCAAGGCCCGAAGGCAGCCCCCCCGCGGGTAAGATAGCCAGCCAGCAGGGGCTGTCCCCGCGTCAGCCCCCGTTGCGCAGCGCGGCATGGAAATCATTGCCGCGCGCGCGCGCGCCCAATCGCCCAAGAGCCCAAGGGCCCCCAAGGGCCCCAGGCCCTCAGGCCCCAGCGCCCCAGCGCCAAGCGCAGACGCGGGCGCGGGCGCGGGCGGGCGCGCGCGCGCGTGTGATTTTTATAGGGCGGTGGTCGGAATCGGGTCGTCGCCGGCCGGAAAACGGGTCATCGATGGCGGCGTTACTTCGGGCCGTGAGGCCCCCCACGTGTGTAGCAGCAGCTCGCAAATCCCCCGCGGCAGGCCTATGGGCGCCAGCCAGCGCGCCCCATGGCCAGTCGGGGGGCACCCCCCTAAAGAGCTATAAGTGTTATTGCAGCTCTGGCAGGGGCAGACACTACTAGGTCCCAGCTGTCACCCCCCTCTAAAAAATTCATTTCTTGGTATTTTGAGCTGAAATTTTGCACATAGGTTGGCAAAAATCCAATCCACCTTTATAAATTTTCCCAGATTTTTTCGAGGTCGGGAAGTATTTTTTTTTATTTTCCTACCATTAAAAATCAAGGAAATACGCAAAAATAGGAACCGGCCCGGAATGACCCCAAATTCGGCTGGCAGCCTCACAAAAATATGGCTGATTTTACTGGATTGATTTCACGTGGAAAGCATGACGTTTTCTTGGCGGGATGCGGGAAAACCGGCAGCGCGCATGCCGCGGCCACCGGAGGAGCCCCGGGAAAACTCTTGCTTTCACGGTCTTGGCCTCCCCTCACCACCATGGCCGGCCTCTAATCCCCCCATCAGCAGTTGTGGCCGATAGGGCAGTGATTTGAACGACGCCGCCGGGTAATCGCACCCGGCCGACGCGGGGAGGAAGAGATCTCTTCTTCCAAGATAGCGAACAACACATCGGGAGTTATGTTGATAGGGCAGAGAATTGAATGACTCGTTGCGGGCAGCCAGCTGATAGGGCCTCCAGCTGCACAAATCCGCGCTGCCGATTTTTCCGACGTTGCCGATTTGTCTGAACAGCCCCTCGTTCGTCCGCGCTGCCGATTCCAACACTGCCTGCTGTGTCTGAACAGCCCCTGTTTCGTCAGCGCGTCCCCTTGACGAATTTTCCTGCCTGGCCTCGACAGCCCAGCGTCCAGCCCGTGTTCGTCAACAAATCTGCGCTGCCGATTTTCCCCGACGGGCCTCCAGCTGCGGATCTCCGCGCTGCCGATTTTTCCCACTGTTGGCATCGCTGCCGCTGCCTAGGCCCCCAGTCTTTTTCGTCACGCCTAGGACTATAAACAGTCCAGACTCATCGCCAGCACCGGCTGCCGATTCTGCCGACTTCTCCCATTTCGTCGGCGCTGCCGATTCCAACACTGCCCGCTG
>JAQIZT010000299.1:0-2500 GCA_029228515.1 Populus alba x Populus x berolinensis | reverse complement strand
CCCGAACCACGGCCACGAGGGCAAATGGAAACACCCGAGAGAGATCGTGCCCGCACCGCTGGACGCGAAAGGATCTCGAAGGGACAAGCAACACGCCGCTGGGGGACGCGAAGGATCTCGAAGGGACAAGCAACAAGCCGCGGGGGACGCGGGGGATCTCGAAGGGACACGCAACAAGCCGCGGGGGACGCGGCGGATCTCGAAGGGACAGGCCGCGGGGGGGAGCAACAGGGACAATCATTCGGGGGGCCATCTGCCTCAGCTCGGAAGACGGAAGGCCAGGCCTCGGCAGCGGGCACATCGCGCAGGAGCTTGGGGATGGCGAGGAGAGCCAGCACCTTGGCACGAGCGCAGCAACTGAATGCAGCACGCCCACGCGGTACAGCTCTCCTCGCAATCCCCAAGCGCAGCGGTCCGCACCAGACACGTCGGCCAGGCCTCCAGCTTGCGAGCACAGGCAGAGGCCACCGCTGCCGTGACGTCGCGCCAAGCCGTTGGGCGCGGTGGGGCTGCCAGCACCTTGGCACGAGGGGAATCCTGTTATGGCCCCACACCCGAGACCGCGGTATAAGCAGCCCCAACACGCCCAACGGCTTGGAGCGGGTCACGGCAGCGGTGGCCGGAATCAGGACGTCGCCGTTACGTAGCGCCAAGCCGTTGGGCGCGTTGGGGCTGCCAGCACCTTGGCACGAGGGGAATCCTGTTAAGGCCCCACGCCCGAGACCGCGGATAAGCAGCCCCAACGCGCCCAACGGCTTGGAGCGGGTGACGGGCAGGGATTTCCGGCCACCGCCACCGGGACGTCGCGGCAAGCTGAGAGGCGCGCGTCAGCTGCCAGCACCTTGGAACGAGCGCGGCTTGTTAAGGCCCCACGCCCACGCCGCGGATAAGCTGCCCCAACGCGCCCAACGGCTTGGAGCGGGTCCCGGGGACGGTGGCCAGAATCGTGACGTCGCGCCAAGCCGTTGGGCGCGTTGGGGCTGCCTATTGGTTGTGCACGAGCGCTGGCAAATCAGAGTGCGTGCGCGCCCGCAGCCGCGGAATAAGCAGCCCCAACGCGTCCAACGGCTTGGAGCGGGTCACAGGGACGGTGGCCGGAATCGTGACGTCGCGCCATCCGTTGGGCGCGTTGGGGCTGCCTATTGGTTGGCACGAGCGCTGGCAAATCAGAGTGCGTGCGCGCCCGCAGCCGCGGATAAGCAGCCCCAACGCGCCCAACGGCTTGGAGCGGGTCACAGGGACGGTGGCCGGAATCGTGACGTCGCGCCAAGCCGTTGGGCGCGTTGGGGCTGCCTATTGGTTTGGCACGAGCGCTGGCAAATCAGAGTGCGTGCGCGCCCGCAGCCGCGGATAAGCAGCCCCAACGCGCCCAACGGCTTGGAGCGGGTCACAGGGACGGTGGCCGGAATCGGGTCGTCGCCGGCCGGAAAACGGGTCATCGATGGCGGCGTTACTTCGGGCCATGAGGCCCCCCACGTTAGTCCGAGCATAGCAGCAGCCCACAAATCCCCCGCGGCAGGCCTATGGGCGCCAGCCAGCGCGCGCCCCATGGCCAGCCAGGGCACCCCCCCTAAAGAGCTATAAGTGTTATTGCAGCTCTGGCAGGGGTAGACACTACTAGGTCCCAGCTGTCACCCCCCCTCTAAAAAATTCATTTCTTGGTATTTTGAGCTGAAATTTTGCACATATGTTGGCAAAAATCCAATCCAACTTTATAAATTTTCCCAGATTTTTTCGAGGTCGGGAAGTATTTTTTTTTTATTTTCCTACCATTAAAAATCAAGGAAATACGCAAAAATAGGAACCGGCCCGGAATGACCCCAAATTCGGCTGGCAGCCTCACAAAAATATGGCTGATTTTACTGGATTGGTTTCATGTGGAAAGCACGACGTTTTCTTGGCGGGATGCGAGAAAACCGGCAGCGCGCATGCGCGGCCAGCGACGTCGGGCTGGCCCAAGCAGCGCCTAGCCTCTCCCGCGCGGGGGGCAGGCAAGAGCGCAGGGGCCCCGGCCCGAAGGCAGCCCCCCGCGCGGCAAGACAGCAAGCCAGCGGGGGCTGTCCGCGCTGCCGATTTTTCCCACTGCTGGCATCGCTGCCGCTGCCCTGCCCCGGGCCCGAAGGCAGCCCCCCCGCGGGCTACGACAGCAAGCCAGCGGGGCTGTCCGCGCTGCCGATTTTTCCCACTGCTGGGCATCGGCTGATTGCCGCTGCCCACCGGGCCCGAAGGCCAGCCCCCCCCGCGGGCAAGACAGCAAGCCAGCGGGGGCTGTTCCGCGCTGCCGATTTTGTCCCAAACATGCTGTGCATCGGCTGGCCCGCTTGCCCCAGCCGGGGCCCCGAAGGCAGCCCCACCCCACGCGGGCGACGACAGTCAAGCCAGCGGGGGCTGAGTCCGCGCTGCCGATTTTTTCCCCACTGCTGGCAACAGCTGCCTGCTAGCCGCCGGGCCCGAAGGGGCAGCCACCACCCCCCGCGGGCACGACAGCAAGCCCGCGGGG
>JAQIZT010000298.1:25000-30713 GCA_029228515.1 Populus alba x Populus x berolinensis | reverse complement strand
CCGCGGAATAAGCAGCCCCAACGCGCCCAACTGGCTTGGAGCGTGGTGACGGAGAAGGGTATTCCGGCCAACCCGCCACCGGGACGTCGTGAGGGGGCAAGCTGAGAGGCTGCGCGTCACTGGCCGTTCTGCAGCACATGGATAAGAGCGCGGCTTGTTAAGGCCCCACGGCCCACGCCGCGGATAAGGCCGAGGCCCCCTAACGGCGCGCCCAACGGCTTGGAGGGGGTCCGGGGACGGTGGCGCGAATCGTGAAGTCGCGCCAAGCCGTTTGGGCGCGTTGGGGCTGCCTATTGGTTGGCACGAGCGCTGGCAAATCAGAGAGCGTGCGCGCCCGCAAGCCGCGCGAATAAGCAGCCCCAACGCGCCCAACGGCTTGGGAGCGGGTCACAGGGACGGTGGCCGGAATCGGGTCGTCGCCGGCCGGAAAACGGGTCATCGATGGCGGCGTTACTTCGGGCCATGAGGCCCCCCACGTTAGTCCGAGTATAGCAGCAGCCCACAAATCCCGGCGGCAGGCCTATGGTCGCCAGCCAGCGCGCCCCATGGCCAGTCAGGGGGCACCCCCCTAAAGAGCTATAAGTGTTATTGCAGCTCTGGCAGGGGTAGACACTACTAGGTCCCAGCTGGTCACCCCCCCTCTAAAAAATTCATTTCTTGGTATTTTGAGCTGAAATTTTGCACATAGGCTGGCAAAAATCCAATCCAACTTTATAAATTTTCCCAGATTTTTTCGAGGTCGGAAGTATTTTATTTTATTTTCCTACCATTAAAAAATCAAGGAAATACGCAAAAATAGGAACCGGCCCGGAATGACCCCAAATTTGGCTGGCAGCCTCACAAAAATATGGCTGATTTTACTGGATTGGTTTCATGTGGAACGCACGACGTTTTCTTGGCGGGATGCGAGAAAACCGGCAGCGCGCAATGCGCGGCCAGCGACGTCGGGCTGGCCCCAGCAGCGCCTAGCCTCTCCCGCGCGGGGGGCAGGCAAGAGCGCAGCTGCCCCGGGCCGAAGGCAGCCCCCCCGCGGGCAAGATAGCAAGCCAGCAGGGGCTGTCCGCGCTGCCGATATTTCCCACCGCTGGCATCGCTGCCGCTGCCACGGGCCCGAAGGCAGCCCCCCGCGGGCAAGATAGCAAGCCAGCAGGGGCTGTCCGCGCTGCCGATATTTCCCACCGGCTTGGCAATCGCTGCCGCTGCCCGGGCCCGAAGGCAGCCCCCCCGCGGGCAAGATAGCAAGCCAGCAGGGGCTGTCCGCTGCTGCCGATATTTCCCACCGCTGGCATCGCTGCCGCTGCCACGGGCCCGAAGGCAGCCCCCCGCGGGCAAGATAGCAAGCCAGCAGGGGCTGTCCGCGCTGCCGATATTTCCCACCGCTGGCATCGCTGCGCTGCCCCGGGCCCGAAGGCAGCCCCCCGCGGGCAAGATAGCAAGCCAGCAGGGGCTTGTCCGCGCTGCCGATATTTCCCACCGCTGCATCGCTGCCAGCTGCCACGGGCCCGAAGGCAGCCCCCCCGCGGGCAAGATAGCAAGCCAGCAGGGGCTGTCCGCAGCTGCCGATATTTCCCACCGCTTGGCATCGCTGCCGCTGCCACGGGCCCGAAGGCAGCCCCCGCGGGCAAGATAGCAAGCCAGCAGGGGCTGTCCGCGCTGCCGATATTTCCCACCGCTGGCATCGCTGCCGTGCCACGGGCCCGAAGGCACCCCCGCGGGCAAGATAGCAAGCCAGCAGGGGCTGTCCGCGCTGCCGATATTTCCCACCGCTGGCATCGCTGCCGCTGCCACGGGCCCGAAGGCAGCCCCCCGCAGGGCAAGATAGCAATGCCAGCAGGGGCTGTCCAGCGCTGCCGATATTTCCCCCGCTGGCATCGCTGCCGCTGCCACGGGCCCGAAGGCAGCCCCACCGCGGGCAAGATAGCCAAGCCAGCAGGGGCTGTCCGCGCTGCCGATATTTCCCACCGCTGGCATCGCTGCCGCTGCCACGGGCCCGAAGGCAGCCCCCCCGCGGGCAAGATAGCAAGCCAGCAGGGGCTGTCCGCGCTGCCGATATTTCCCACCGCTGGCATCGCTGCCGCTGCCCCGGGCCCGAAGGCAGCCCCCCCCGGGCAAGATAGCATGCCAGCAGGGCTGTCCGCGCTGCCGATATTTCCCACCGCTGGCATCGCTGCCGCTGCCACGGGCCGAAGGCAGCCCCCCCGGGGCAAGATAGCAAGCCAGCAGGGGCTGTCCGCGCTGCCGATATTTCCCACCGCTGGCATCGCTGCCGCTGCACGGGCCCGAAGGCAGCCCCCCCGCGGGCAGATAGCAAGCCAGCAGGGGCTGTCCGCGCTGCCGATATTTCCCACGCTGGCATCGCTGCCGCTGCCCCGGGCCCGAAGGCAGGCCCCCCCCCGCGGGCAAGATAGCAAGCCAGCAGGGGCTGTCACGCCGGCTTGCCGATATTTCCCACCGTTGGCATCGCTGCCGCTGCCAAACGGGCACCGAAGGCAGCCCCCCCGCGGGCAAGATTAGGCCAAGCCAGCAGGGGCTGTCCCCGCGGCTTTGCCGATATTTCCACCCGCTGGCATCGCTGCCTGCATGCCAACGGGCCCGAAGGCAGCCCCCCCCGCGGGCAAGATAGCAAGCCAGCAGGGCTAGTCCGCGCTGCCGATATTTCCCCACCGCTGCGCATCGCTGCCAGCTGCCCCGGGCCCACGAAGGCCAGCCCCCCCGCGGGCAAGATAGCAAGCCAGCAGGGGCTGTCCGCTGCTGCCCGATATTATCCAACGATGGCATCGCTGCCGCTGTGCCACGGGCACGAAGGCAGCCCCCCGCCCGCGTGCAAGATAGCAAGCCAGCAGGGGCTGTCCGCGCTGCCGATATTTCCCACCGCTTGGCAATCGAGCTGCCAGCTGCCTTACGGGCCCGAAGGGCAGCCCCCCGCGGGCAAGATAGCAATCCAGCCTGGGGTGTCCCGCGCTGCCTGTATTTTCCCACCGCAGGCATCAGCTGCAGTGCCTGCCCCGGGCCCGAAGGCAGCCACCCCCCCGGCAAAGAAAGCAAGCCTAGCAGGGGCTGTCCGCGCTGCCGATATTTCCCACCGCTGGCATCGCTGCCGAGCTTAGCCCCGGGCCCGAAGGCATGCCGCCCCACGCGGGCACGAAAGCAAGCCAGCAGGGGCTGTCCGCGCTGCCGAGAATATCCCACCGCTGGCATCGCTGGCCGTCTGCCCCGGCCCGACGGCAGCCCCCCCGCGGGCAAGAAAGCAAGCCAGCAGTGGCTAGTCCATCCGCCGCGTCAGCCCCCGTTGCCGTGATCCTACCCCTAGAAACGAATTTTACCTGCCATGCCTGGCCACCCGAGCGTCCAGCCCGTGTTCGTCAACAAATCTGCGCTGCACGAATTTCCGCGACGGGCCGCCACGCGGCATTTACCGGGCTGCGCTGCTGATTTTTCCCCCACTGTTGTTATCGCTGCCACCTCTAAAGCCAATACCAGCGTGTGCCTTAGCCTCACCCGCGCGGGGGGCAGGCAAGAGCGCAGGGGGCCAACCAGAAGGCAGCCCCCCCGCGGGTAAGATAGCAAGGCAGCAGGGGCTGTCCCCGCGTCAGCCCCCGTTGCGCAGCGCGTCAGGGGAACCACTGCCGCTCGCCTTCAAAGCTAGCGAAGCGCCAATCGCCCAAAGAGCCCAAGGGCCCCCAATGGGCCCCCAGGCCCAGGCCCTCAGCCCCAAGGTCCCCAGGCCCCGAAGCGCCCCAGGCCCCAGCGCCCCAGCCGCCCAGCGCAGCGCGGGCGCGGGCGGGCGCGGCGCGAAAGCGACTAGCACTGCGCGTGTGATTTTTATAGGGCGGTGGTCGGAATCGGGTCGTACGCCGGCCCGGAAAACGGGTCATCCATGTGCGGCGTTACTTCGGGCCGTGAGGCCTCCCCACGTTAGTCCGAGCGTAGCAGCAGCCCACTGCGGCAGGCCTATGGGCGCCAGCCAGCTCGCCCCATGGCCACCCCCCTAAAGATCTATAAGTGTTATTGCAGCTCCTGGCAGGGTAGACACTACTAGGTCCCAGCTGTCACCACCCCCCTCTAAAAAATTCATTTCTTGGTATTATTAGCTGAAATTTTGCACCATAGGTTTGTGCAAAAATCCAATCCACCTTTATAAATTTACCCAGAATTTTTTCGAGGGTCGGGAAGTATTTTTTTTTATTTTCCTACCATGAAAAATCAAGGAAATACGACAAAAATAGGAACCACGGCCCGGAATGACCCCAAATTCGGCTGGCAGCCATCACAAAAATATGTCTGATTTTACTGAATGGGATTGTCACGTGGAAAGCACACGGACGTTTTCCTCTGGCGGGATGCGGGAAAAACCAGGCAATAAAGCGCGCATGCGCGGCGCCATCGGAGGAGCCCCGGGAAAACTCTTGCTATCACGGTCTTGGCCTCCCCTCACCACCATGGCAGGCCTCTAATTCCCCCCATCATCAGTTGTAGCCGATAGTCAGTGATTATGAAACGACGCCGCCTTGTAATCCGACCCGACCGACGCGGGGAGGAAGAGATCTCTTCATCCAAGATAGCGAACAACACATCGGGAGTTATGTTTATAGGGCAGAGTAATTGAAATGACTCGTTGCGGGCAGCCATCTGATATGCGCCGTCCAGCTGCACACATCCGCGCTGCCGATTTTTCCGACGTTGCCGATTTGGTCTGAACAGCCCCTCGTTCGTAGTGACCGCGCTGCCAGATGTCCAAACACTTCCCTGACTGTGTCTGAACAGCCGCCTGTTTCGTCAAGCGCGTCCCCGATTCGACGAATTTTCATGCCTGGCCTGTGACAGCCCAGCGTCCAGCCCGTGTTCGTCACCAAATCCTGCGCTGCCGATTTTCCCCGACGGGGCCTCCAGCTGCACCAATCCGCGCTGCCGATTTTTCCCGCACTGTTGGCATCGCTGCCGCTGCCTCCTAAGGCCCCCAGAGTGTGCCTAGGCCCCCAGTCGTTTTCCGTCCTACAGTAAAGACGCCAAGGACTATAAACATTCCGGACTCATCGCCATCACCGGCTGCCGATTCTGCCCGACTTCGCCGATTTCGTCGGCGCTGCCGATTCCCAGCACCTCCACGCTGTGTCAGAACATGCCCTGCTTCGTCAGCGCATCCCCTGGGTGACGAATTTTTCCTGCCATGGCCTTGACCAGCCCAGCGTCCAGCCCATGTTCTTCAAAAAAATCGTGCGCTGCCGATTTTTTCCCGACGGCTGTGGGCATCGCTGCCGACGCGCTGCTCCCAGCGCGTGCCTAGGGCCCCAGTCTTTTTCGTCACGCCTCAGGACTAAAAAACAGTCCAGACTTCTCGCCAAGCAACCGCTGCCGATTCTTCCGACTTTGCCGATTTCGTCGGCCTTGCCTGATTCCAGCATCTGCCCGCTGTGTCTGAACAGACCCCTGCTTACGACAGCGCAATCCCCTTGACGAAATTTTCCCTGCCTGGCCTGGACAGCCCAGCGTCCAGCCCATGTTCGTCAAAAAATCTGCGCTGCCTGATTTTTTTTTCCCCTCGGTGGGCATCGCTGCCGCTGCCGACCAGCGCATGCCTAGGGCCCCCAGTCTTTTTCGTCACGCCTAGGACTATAAACAGTCCGGACTCATCGCCAAGCACGTCGGCTGCCGAATTCTATGCCAGCTCAGCCGATTTCCGTCGGCGCTAAAAGCCGAATCCAGCACTGCCCGC
>JAQIZT010000298.1:12500-15000 GCA_029228515.1 Populus alba x Populus x berolinensis | reverse complement strand
CCCCGCGGGCAAGATAGCAAGCCAGCAGGGGCTGTCCGCGCTGCCGATATTTCCCACCGCTGGCATCGCTGCCGCTGCCACGGGCCCGAAGGCAGCCCCCCCGCGGGCAAGATAGCAAGCCAGCAGGGGCTGTCCGCGCTGCCGATATTTCCCACCGCTGGCATCGCTGCCGCTGCCCCGGGCCCGAAGGCAGCCCCCCCGCGGGCAAGATAGCAAGCCAGCAGGGGCTGTCCGCGCTGCCGATATTTCCCACCGCTGGCATCGCTGCCGCTGCCCCGGCCCCGAAGGCAGCCCCTCCCGTCGGGCGACGAGCAGCAAGCCAGCGGGGGCTCGTAGCCGCGCGTGCCGATTTTTCCCACGTGCTGGCATCGCTGCCCGCTGCCTGGGAGTATCCGGGCCCGAAGGCAGCCCCCCCGGCGGGCACGACAGCAAGCCAGCGGGGGCTGTCCGCGCTGCTCGATATATTCCCACGATGCTGGCGCATCGGCTGAGCCGCTGCCCGGGCCCGAAGGGCAGCGCCCCCGCGGCCGGCCAGCAAGCCAGTCGGGGGCTTGTTCCGCGCTGCCGATTTTTTCCCCACTGCAGGCATCGCTGCCGATGGCTGCCCGCGGGGCCCATAAGGCAGCCCCCCGCGGGGCACGACAGCAAGCCAGCGGGGGCTGTCCGCGCTGCCGCTGTTTCCCACTTCTGGCATTCGCTGCCGGCTGCCGCCGGGCCCGACGGCGAGCCCCCCCGCGGGCACGACAGCAAGCCAGCAGGGGCTGTCTCCGCGTCAGCCCCGTTGCCGTGAGCCTACCCCCTAGACGAATTTTCCTGCCAGGCCTGGCCAGCCCAGCGTCCAGCCCGTGTTCGTCAACAAATCTGCGCTGCCGATTTTCCGCGACGGGCCTCCAGCGGCATTTACCGCGCTGCCGATTTTTGCTCCCAGCGTGTGGCGAATCGCTGAGTCCTGCCCAGAGTGTGCGTAGCCTCTGCCCGCGCGGGGGGCAGTGCAAGAGCCAAGGGGGGCAAGGCCCGAAGGCAGCCGCCCGATACAGGCGGGTAAGATAGCCAGCCAGCAGGGGCTGTCCTCCGCGTCAGCCCCCGTTGCGCAGGGCGCGGCTATGGGAAATCAGTTGCCGCGCATGCACGACCGGAGGCGCGCTGCCAATCGCCCACGAGGAGCCCGAAGGGCCCCCAAAGGGCCCAGGCCCTCAGGCCCCAGGCCCCCAGGCCCCAGCGCCCCAGGCCCCAGCGCGCCCAGCGCCCAGCGCAGAACGCGGGCCGCGGGCCGCGGGCGGGCGCGCGAGCTGTGTGGATTTTATAGGGCGGTGGTCTGGCAATCGGGTCGTGCGCCGGCCGGAAAACCGGGTCATCGATGGTGGCGTACCTGTCGGGCCGTGAGGCCCCCCACGTGAGGTAGCATGGCATGCTCGCAAATCCCAGCCGCGGCAGGCCCTATGGGCGCCAGCCAGCGCGCCGCCATGCCAGTTCGGGGGCACCCTCCCTAAAGAGCAATAAGTGTTATTGCAGCTCTGGCAGGGGCAGACACTACTAGTCCCCAGCTGTCACCCCCCCTCTAAGCAAAATTCAATTTCTTGGTATTTATGACAGCTGAAATTTTGCACATAGGTTGGCAAAAATCCAATCCACCTTTATAAATTTTCCGAGAGATTATTTTCGAGGTCGTGGAGCGTATTTTTTTTTTATTTTCCTACCATTAAAAATGAAGGAAATACGCAAAAATAGGAACCGGCCCGGAATGACCCCAAATTGTCGCTGGCAGCCTCACTAAAATATGGCTGATTTTACTGGATTGGTTTCACGTGGTAAAGCATGACGTTTTTCTTGGCGGGATGCGGGAAAACCGGCAGCGCGCATGCCGCGGCCAGCAGAGGAGCCCCAGAAAACTCCTTCTTTCACGGTCTTCGGGCCTCCCCTCCAGCGGGGGGGGGGTGGGGGGGGGGGGGGGGGGGGGGGGGGGGGGGCCCCCCCCCCCACCATGGCGCGCCTCTAATCCCCCCCATCAGCAGTTGTAGCCGATAGGGCAGTGCATGTTGAACGTCGCCGCCGGGTAATCGCACACCTCGCCCGACGCGGAAGGAAGAGATCTCTTCTTTCCAAGATAGCGA
Organism: Populus alba x Populus x berolinensis; assembly: GCA_029228515.1. NCBI lineage: Eukaryota > Viridiplantae > Streptophyta > Magnoliopsida > Malpighiales > Salicaceae > Populus > Populus alba x Populus x berolinensis. Next base: position 12,889 of record JAQIZT010000298.1, on the reverse strand, counting down.
ACAACACATCGGGAGTTATGTTGGATAGTGGCAGAGAATGAAAAGACTCGTTGCGGCCAGCCAGCTGATAGGGCCTCCAGCTGCACAAATCCGCGCTGCCGATTTTTATCCGACGTTGCCGATTTGTCTGAACGACCCCTCCTTCGTGAACCGCGCTGCCGGATGTCCAACCCTGCCTGCCTGTGTCTAGGAACAGCCCCTGTTTCGTCAGCGCGTCGCACCTTGAACGAATTTTTCCTGCCTGGGCCTCGACAGCGCCAGCGTCCAGCCCGTATTCGTCAACAAGATCTGCGCTGCCGATATTTCCCGCCGACGGGGCCTCCAGCTGCGGAGTCTCCGGCGCTGCGGATTTTTTTCCCACTGTTATGGCATCGCTGCCGCTGCCCTGC
>JAQIZT010000298.1:0-2500 GCA_029228515.1 Populus alba x Populus x berolinensis | reverse complement strand
CGGCAGCGCGCATGCGCGGCCAGCGACGTCGGGCTGGCCCCAGCAGCGCCTAGCCTCTCCCGCGCGGGGGGCAGGCAAGAGCGCAGCTGCCCCGGGCCCGAAGGCAGCCCCCCCGCGGGCAAGATAGCAAGCCAGCAGGGGCTGTCCGCGCTGCCGATATTTCCCACCGCTGGCATCGCTGCCGCTGCCACGGGCCCGAAGGCAGCCCCCCCGCGGGCAAGATAGCAAGCCAGCAGGGGCTGTCCGCGCTGCCGATATTTCCCACCGCTGGCATCGCTGCCGCTGCCCCGGGCCCGAAGGCAGCCCCCCCGCGGGCAAGATAGCAAGCCAGCAGGGGCTGTCCGCGCTGCCGATATTTCCCACCGCTGGCATCGCTGCCGCTGCCACGGGCCCGAAGGCAGCCCCCCCGCGGGCAAGATAGCAAGCCAGCAGGGGCTGTCCGCGCTGCCGATATTTCCCACCGCTGGCATCGCTGCCGCTGCCCCGGGCCCGAAGGCAGCCCCCCGCGGGCAAGATAGCAAGCCAGCAGGGGCTGTCCGCGCTGCCGATATTTCCCACCGCTGGCATCGCTGCCGCTGCCACGGGCCCGAAGGCAGCCCCCCGCGGGCAAGATAGCAAGCCAGCAGGGGCTGTCCGCGCTGCCGATATTTCCCACCGCTGGCATCGCTGCCGCTGCCACGGGCCCGAAGGCAGCCCCCCCGCGGGCAAGATAGCAAGCCAGCAGGGGCTGTCCGCGCTGCCGATATTTCCCACCGCTGGCATCGCTGCCGCTGCCACGGGCCCGAAGGCAGCCCCCCCGCGGGCAAGATAGCAAGCCAGCAGGGGCTGTCCGCGCTGCCGATATTTCCCACCGCTGGCATCGCTGCCGCTGCCACGGGCCCGAAGGCAGCCCCCCCGCGGGCAAGATAGCAAGCCAGCAGGGGCTGTCCGCGCTGCCGATATTTCCCACCGCTGGCATCGCTGCCGCTGCCACGGGCCCGAAGGCAGCCCCCCCGCGGGCAAGATAGCAAGCCAGCAGGGGCTGTCCGCGCTGCCGATATTTCCCACCGCTGGCATCGCTGCCGCTGCCCCGGGCCCGAAGGCAGCCCCCCGCGGGCAAGATAGCAAGCCAGCAGGGGCTGTCCGCGCTGCCGATATTTCCCACCGCTGGCATCGCTGCCGCTGCCACGGGCCCGAAGGCAGCCCCCCCGCGGGCAAGATAGCAAGCCAGCAGGGGCTGTCCGCGCTGCCGATATTTCCCACCGCTGGCATCGCTGCCGCTGCCCCGGGCCCGAAGGCAGCCCCCCCGCGGGCAAGATAGCAAGCCAGCAGGGGCTGTCCGCGCTGCCGATATTTCCCACCGCTGGCATCGCTGCCGCTGCCACGGGCCCGAAGGCAGCCCCCCCGCGGGCAAGATAGCAAGCCAGCAGGGGCTGTCCGCGCTGCCGATATTTCCCACCGCTGGCATCGCTGCCGCTGCCACGGGCCCGAAGGCAGCCCCCCCGCGGGCAAGATAGCAAGCCAGCAGGGGCTGTCCGCGCTGCCGATATTTTCCACCGCTGGCATCGCTGCCGCTGCCCGGGCCCGAAGGCAGCCCCCCCGCGGGCAAGATAGCAAGCCAGCAGGGGCTGTCCGCGCTGCCGATATTTCCCACCGCTGGCATCGCTGCCGCTGCCACGGGCCCGAAGGCAGCCCCCCCGCGGGCAAGATAGCAAGCCAGCAGGGGCTGTCCGCGCTGCCGATATTTCCCACCGCTGGCATCGCTGCCGCTGCCCGGGCCCGAAGGCAGCCCCCCGCGGGCAAGATAGCAAGCCAGCAGGGGCTGTCCGCGCTGCCGATATTTCCACCGCTGGCATCGCTGCCGCTGCCCGGGCCGAAGGCAGCCCCCCGCGGGCAAGATAGCAAGCCAGCAGGGGCTGTCCGCGCTGCCGATATTTCCCACCGCTGGCATCGCTGCCGCTGCCCGGGCCCGAAGGCAGCCCCCCCGCGGGCAAGATAGCAAGCCAGCAGGGGCTGTCCGCGCTGCCGATATTTCCCACCGCTGGCATCGCTGCCGCTGCCCCGGGCCCGAAGGCAGCCCCCCGCGGGCAAGATAGCAAGCCAGCAGGGGCTGTCCCGCTGCCGATATTTCACCGCTGGCTCGCTGCCGCTGCCACGGGCCCGAAGGCAGCCCCCCCGCGGGCAAGATAGCAAGCCAGCAGGGGCTGTCGCGCTGCCGATATTTCCCACCGCTGGCATCGCTGCCGTGCCCCGGGCCGAAGGCAGCCCCCCCGCGGGCAAGATAGCAAGCAGCAGGGGGCTGTCCGCGCTGCCGATATTTTCCCAACGTGGCACGCTGCCGCTGCCCGGGCCGAAGGCAGCCCCCCCGCGGCAAGTTGCGGCAGCAGGGGCTGTCCGCGCTGCCGATATTTTCCCACCGCTGGCATCGCTGCCCGCTGCCCCGGGCCGAAGGCAGCCCCCCCGCGGGCAAGATAGAGCCTGCAGGGGCTGGTCCGCGCTGCGATATTTCACCGCTGGCATC
>JAQIZT010000297.1:0-30761 GCA_029228515.1 Populus alba x Populus x berolinensis | reverse complement strand
AAACTCGAGAAAAAATTTGAGCGCCATCCAACGGTCGATCTATAGATATGGACTTTTTGATCCGTACTCTCGTCCTGCCGGTGGACTGGCCCGACAGGACGTCGTCCTATTTCATCTTGATTCGACGCTTCTCCATTGGAAACAGCCTTTGGAAACTCGAGAAAAAATTTGAGCGCCATCCAACGGTCGGATATATAGATAAGGACCTTTTTGATCCGGTACTCTCGTCCTGCCGGTGGACTGGCCAGACAGGACGTCGTCGCCATTTCTCTCGATTCGACGCTACTCCATTGGAAACACCTCCGAAAACTCGTGAAAAAAATTTGAGCGCCATCCAACGGTCGGATCTATAGATATGGACTTTTTGATCCGGTACTCTCGTCCTGCCGGTGGACTGGCCCGACAGGACGTCGTCCCTATTTCATCTTGATTCGACGCTTCTCCATTGGAAACAGCCTTGGAAACTCGAGAAAAAATTTGAGCGCCATCCAACGGTCGGATCTATAGAAGGACTTTTTGATCCGGTACTCTCGTCCTGCCGGTGGACTGGCCCGACAGGACGTCGTCCTATTTCATCTCTGATTCGACGCTTCTCCATTGGAAACAGCCTTTGGAAACTCGAGAAAAAATTTGAGCGCCATCCAACGGTCGGATATATAGATAAGGACCTTTTTGATCCGGTACTCTCGTCCTGCCGGTGGACTGGCCAGACAGGACGTCGTCGCCATTTCATCTCGATTCGACGCTACTCCATTGGAAACAGCCTCCGAAAACTCGTGAAAAAAATTGAGCGCCATCCAACGGTCGGATCTATAGATAAGGACTTTTTGATCCGGTACTCTCGTCCTGCCGGTGGACTGGCCAGACAGGACGTCGTCCCTATTTCATCTTGATTCGACGCTTCTCCATTGGAAACAGCCTTTGGAAACTCGAGAAAAAATTTGAGCGCCATCCAACGGTCGGATCTATAGATAGGACTTTTTGATCCGGTACTCTCGTCCTGCCGGTGGACTGGCCAGACAGGACGTCGTCGCTATTTCATCTTGATTCGACGCTTCTCCATTGGAAACAGCCTTTGGAAACTCGAGAAAAAATTTGAGCGCCATCCAACGGTCGGATATATAGATAAGGACCTTTTGATCCGGTACTCTCGTCCTGCCGGTGGACTGGCCAGACAGGACGTCGTCGCAATTTCATCTCGATTCGACGCTACTCCATTGGAACAGCCTCCAAAAACTCGTGAAAAAATTTGAGCGCCATCCAACGGTCGGATCTATAGATATGGACTTTTTGATCCGGTACTCTCGTCCTGCCGGTGGACTGGCCCGACAGGACGTCGTCCCTATTTCATCTTGATTCGACGCTTCTCCATTGGAAACAGCCTTTGGAAACTCGAGAAAAAATTTGAGCGCCATCCAACGGTCGGATATATAGATAAGGACCTTTTGATCCGGTACTCTCGTCCTGCCGGTGGACTGGCCAGACAGGACGTCGTCGCAATTTCATCTCGATTCGACGCTACTCCATTGGAAACAGCCTCCAAAACTCGTGAAAAAATTTGAGCGCCATCCAACGGTCGGATCTATAGATAAGGACTTTTTGATCCGGTACTCTCGTCCTGCCGGTGGACTGGCCAGACAGGACGTCGTCCCTATTTCATCTTGATTCGACGCTTCTCCATTGGAAACAGCCTTTGAAACTCGAGAAAAAATTTGAGCGCCATCCAACGGTCGGATCTATAGATATGGACTTTTTGATCCGGTACTCTCGTCCTGCCGGTGGACTGGCCCGACAGGACGTCGTCCCTATTTCATCTTGATTCGACGCTTCTCCATTGGAAACAGCCTTTGGAAACTCGAGAAAAAATTTGAGCGCCATCCAACGGTCGGATATATAGATAAGGACCTTTTTGATCCGGTACTCTCGTCCTGCCGGTGGACTGGCCAGACAGGACGTCGTCGCCATTTCATCTCGATTCGACGCTACTCCATTGGAAACACCCTCCGAAAACTCGTGAAAAAAATTTGAGCGCCATCCAACGGTCGGATCTATAGATAGGACCTTTTTGATCCGGTACTCTCGTCCTGCCGGTGGACTGGCCCGACAGGACGTCGTCCCTATTTCATCTTGATTCGACGCTTCTCCATTGGAAACAGCCTTTGGAAACTCGAGAAAAAATTTGAGCGCCATCCAACGGTCGGATCTATAGATATGGACTTTTTGATCCGGTACTCTCGTCCTGCCGGTGGACTGGCCCGACAGGACGTCGTCCCTATTTCATCTTGATTCGACGCTTCTCCATTGGAAACAGCCTTTGGAAACTCGAGAAAAAATTTGAGCGCCATCCAACGGTCGGATATATAGATAAGGACCTTTTGATCCGGTACTCTCGTCCTGCCGGTGGACTGGCCAGACAGGACGTCGTCGCCATTTCTCTCGATTCGACGCTACTCCATGGGAAACACCCTCCGAAAACTCGTGAAAAAAATTTGAGCGCCATCCAACGGTCGGATCTATAGATATGGACTTTTTGATCCGGTACTCTCGTCCTGCCGGTGGACTGGCCCACAGGACGTCGTCCCTATTTCATCTTGATTCGACGCTTCTCCATTGGAAACAGCCTTTGGAAACTCGAGAAAAAATTTGAGCGCCATCCAACGGTCGGATATATAGATAAGGACCTTTTGATCCGGTACTCTCGTCCTGCCGGTGGACTGGCCAGACAGGACGTCGTCGCCATTTCATCTCGATTCGACGCTACTCCATTGGAAACAGCCTCCGAAAACTCGTGAAAAAATTTGAGCGCCATCCAACGGTCGGATCTATAGATAGGGACTTTTTGATCCGGTACTCTCGTCCTGCCGGTGGACTGGCCCGACAGGACGTCGTCCCTATTTCATCTTGATTCGACGCTTCTCCATTGGAAACAGCCTTTGGAAACTCGAGAAAAAATTTGAGCGCCATCCAACGGTCGGATATATAGATAAGGACCTTTTGATCCGGTACTCTCGTCCTGCGGTGGACTGGCCAGACAGGACGTCGTCGCCATTTCTCTCGATTCGACGCTACTCCATGGAAACACCTCCGAAACTCGTGAAAAAAATTGAGCGCCATCCAACGGTCGGATCTATAGATATGGACTTTTTGATCCGGTACTCTCGTCCTGCCGGTGGACTGGCCCGACAGGACGTCGTCCCTATTTCATCTTGATTCGACGCTTCTCCATTGGAAACAGCCTTTGGAAACTCGAGAAAAAATTTGAGCGCCATCCAACGGTCGGATATATAGATAAGGACTTTTTGATCCGGTACTCTCGTCCTGCCGGTGGACTGGCCAGACAGGACGTCGTCCCTATTTCATCTTGATTCGACGCTTCTCCATTGGAAACAGCCTTTGGAAACTCGAGAAAAAAATTGAGCGCCATCCAACGGTCGTATCTATAGATATGGACTTTTTGATCCGGTACTCTCGTCCTGCCGGTGGACTGGCCCGACAGGACGTCGTCCCTATTTCATCTTGATTCGACGCTTCTCCATTGGAAACAGCCTTGGAAACTCGAGAAAAAATTTGAGCGCCATCCAACGGTCGGATCTATAGATATGGACTTTTTGATCCGGTACTCTCGTCCTGCCGGTGGACTGGCCGACAGGACGTCGTCCCTATTTCATCTTGATTCGACGCTTCTCCATTGGAAACAGCCTTTGGAAACTCGAGAAAAAAATTTGAGCGCCATCCAACGGTCGGATATATAGATAAGGACCTTTTGATCCGGTACTCTCGTCCTGCCGGTGGACTGGCCAGACAGGACGTCGTCGCCATTTCATCTCGATTCGACGCTACTCTCCATGGGAAACAGCCTCCGAAAACTCGTGAAAAAAATTGAGCGCCATCCAACGGTCGGATCTATAGATAAGGACTTTTTGATCCGGTACTCTCGTCCTGCCGGTGGACTGGCCCGACAGGACGTCGTCCCTATTTCATCTTGATTCGACGCTTCTCCATTGGAAACAGCCTTTGGAAACTCGAGAAAAAATTTGAGCGCCATCCAACGGTCGGATCTATAGATATGGACTTTTTGATCCGGTACTCTCGTCCTGCCGGTGGACTGGCCAGACAGGACGTCGTCGCTATTTCATCTTGATTCGACGCTTCTCCATTGGAAACAGCCTTTGGAAACTCGAGAAAAAATTTGAGCGCCATCCAACGGTCGGATATATAGATAAGGACCTTTTGATCCGGTACTCTCGTCCTGCCGGTGGACTGGCCAGACAGAACGTCGTTGCAATTTCATCTCGATTCGACGCTACTCCATTGGAACAGCCTCCAAAAACTCGTGAAAAAATTTGAGCGCCATCCAACGGTCGGATCTATAGATAGGGACTTTTTGATCCGGTACTCTCGTCCTGCCGGTGGACTGGCCCGACAGGACGTCGTCCCTATTTCATCTTGATTCGACGCTTCTCCATTGGAAACAGCCTTTGGAAACTCGAGAAAAAATTTGAGCGCCATCCAACGGTCGGATCTATAGATATGGACTTTTTGATCCGGTACTCTCGTCCTGCCGGTGGACTGGCCAGACAGGACGTCGTCCCTATTTCATCTTGATTCGACGCTTCTCCATTGGAAACAGCCTTTGGAAACTCGAGAAAAAATTTGAGCGCCATCCAACGGTCGGATATATAGATAAGGACCTTTTTGATCCGGTACTCTCGTCCTGCCGGTGGACTGGCCAGACAGGACGTCGTCGCCATTTCATCTCGATTCGACGCTACTCCATGGAAACACCTCCGAAAACTCGTGAAAAAAATTTGAGCGCCATCCAACGGTCGGATCTATAGATAAGGACTTTTTGATCCGGTACTCTCGTCCTGCCGGTGGACTGGCCCGACAGGACGTCGTCCCTATTTCATCTTGATTCGACGCTTCTCCATTGGAAACAGCCTTTGGAAACTCGAGAAAAAATTTGAGCGCCATCCAACGGTCGGATCTATAGATATGGACTTTTTGATCCGGTACTCTCGTCCTGCCGGTGGACTGGCCGACAGGACGTTCCCTATTTCATCTTGATTCGACGCTTCTCCATTGGAAACAGCCTTTGGAAACTCGAGAAAAAATTTGAGCGCCATCCAACGGTCGGATATATAGATAAGGACCTTTTTGATCCGGTACTCTCGTCCTGCCGGTGGACTGGCCAGACAGGACGTCGTCGCCATTTCTCTCGATTCGACGCTACTCCATGGAAACACCCTCCGAAAACTCGTGAAAAAAATTTGAGCGCCATCCAACGGTCGGATCTATAGATATGGACTTTTTGATCCGGTACTCTCGTCCTGCCGGTGGACTGGCCCGACAGGACGTCGTCCCTATTTCATCTTGATTCGACGCTTCTCCATTGGAAACAGCCTTTGGAAACTCGAGAAAAAATTTGAGCGCCATCCAACGGTCGGATATATAGATAAGGACCTTTTGATCCGGTACTCTCGTCCTGCCGGTGGACTGGCCAGACAGGACGTCGTCGCAATTTCATCTCGATTCGACGCTACTCCATTGGAAACAGCCTCCAAAAACTCGTGAAAAAATTTGAGCGCCATCCAACGGTCGGATCTATAGATAGGACTTTTTGATCCGGTACTCTCGTCCTGCCGGTGGACTGGCCCGACAGGACGTCGTCCCTATTTCATCTTGATTCGACGCTTCTCCATTGGAAACAGCCTTTGGAAACTCGAGAAAAAATTTGAGCGCCATCCAACGGTCGGATATATAGATAAGGACCTTTTTGATCCGGTACTCTCGTCCTGCCGGTGGACTGGCCAGACAGGACGTCGTCGCCATTTGCTCTCGATTCGACGCTACTCCATTGGAAACACCTCCAAAACTCGTGAAAAAAATTTGAGCGCCATCCAACGGTCGGATCTATAGATATGGACTTTTTGATCCGGTACTCTCGTCCTGCCGGTGGACTGGCCCGACAGGACGTCGTCCCTATTTCATCTTGATTCGACGCTTCTCCATTGGAAACAGCCTTTGGAAACTCGAGAAAAAATTTGAGCGCCATCCAACGGTCGGATCTATAGATAAGGACTTTTTGATCCGGTACTCTCGTCCTGCCGGTGGACTGGCCCGACAGGACGTCGTCCCTATTTCATCTTGATTCGACGCTTCTCCATTGGAAACAGCCTTTGAAACTCGAGAAAAAATTTGAGCGCCATCCAACGGTCGGATCTATAGATAAGGACTTTTTGATCCGGTACTCTCGTCCTGCCGGTGGACTGGCCCGACAGGACGTCGTCCCTATTTCATCTTGATTCGACGCTTCTCCATTGGAAACAGCCTTTGGAAACTCGAGAAAAAATTTGAGCGCCATCCAACGGTCGGATCTATAGATATGGACTTTTTGATCCGGTACTCTCGTCCTGCCGGTGGACTGGCCCGACAGGACGTCGTCCCTATTTCATCTTGATTCGACGCTTCTCCATTGGAAACAGCCTTTGGAAACTCGAGAAAAAATTTGAGCGCCATCCAACGGTCGGATATATAGATAAGGACCTTTTGATCCGGTACTCTCGTCCTGCCGGTGGACTGGCCAGACAGGACGTCGTCGCCATTTCTCTCGATTCGACGCTACTCCATTGGAAACAGCCTCCGAAAACTCGTGAAAAAAATTGAGCGCCATCCAACGGTCGGATCTATAGATAGGGACTTTTTGATCCGGTACTCTCGTCCTGCCGGTGGACTGGCCCGACAGGACGTCGTCCCTATTTCATCTTGATTCGACGCTTCTCCATTGGAAACAGCCTTTGGAAACTCGAGAAAAAATTTGAGCGCCATCCAACGGTCGGATCTATAGATATGGACTTTTTGATCCGGTACTCTCGTCCTGCCGGTGGACTGGCCAGACAGGACGTCGTCGCTATTTCATCTTGATTCGACGCTTCTCCATTGGAAACAGCCTTTGGAAACTCGAGAAAAAATTTGAGCGCCATCCAACGGTCGGATATATAGATAAGGACCTTTTGATCCGGTACTCTCGTCCTGCCGGTGGACTGGCCAGACAGGACGTCGTCGCAATTTCATCTCGATTCGACGCTACTCCATTGGAAACAGCCTCCAAAAACTCGTGAAAAAATTTGAGCGCCATCCAACGGTCGGATCTATAGATAGGACTTTTTGATCCGGTACTCTCGTCCTGCCGGTGGACTGGCCCGACAGGACGTCGTCCCTATTTCATCTTGATTCGACGCTTCTCCATTGGAAACAGCCTTTGGAAACTCGAGAAAAAATTTGAGCGCCATCCAACGGTCGGATATATAGATAAGGACCTTTTGATCCGGTACTCTCGTCCTGCCGGTGGACTGGCCAGACAGGACGTCGTCGCAATTTCATCTCGATTCGACGCTACTCCATTGGAAACAGCCTCCAAAAACTCGTGAAAAAATTTGAGCGCCATCCAACGGTCGGATCTATAGATAAGGACTTTTTGATCCGGTACTCTCGTCCTGCCGGTGGACTGGCCAGACAGGACGTCGTCCCTATTTCATCTTGATTCGACGCTTCTCCATTGGAAACAGCCTTTGGAAACTCGAGAAAAAATTTGAGCGCCATCCAACGGTCGGATCTATAGATATGGACTTTTTGATCCGGTACTCTCGTCCTGCCGGTGGACTGGCCCGACAGGACGTCGTCCCTATTTCATCTTGATTCGACGCTTCTCCATTGGAAACAGCCTTTGGAAACTCGAGAAAAAATTTGAGCGCCATCCAACGGTCGGATATATAGATAAGGACCTTTTTGATCCGGTACTCTCGTCCTGCCGGTGGACTGGCCAGACAGGACGTCGTCGCCATTTGCTCTCGATTCGACGCTACTCCATGGAAACACCCTCCGAAAACTCGTGAAAAAAATTTGAGCGCCATCCAACGGTCGGATCTATAGATATGGACTTTTTGATCCGGTACTCTCGTCCTGCCGGTGGACTGGCCCGACAGGACGTCGTCCCTATTTCATCTTGATTCGACGCTTCTCCATTGGAAACAGCCTTTGGAAACTCGAGAAAAAATTTGAGCGCCATCCAACGGTCGGATATATAGATAAGGACCTTTTGATCCGGTACTCTCGTCCTGCCGGTGGACTGGCCAGACAGAACGTCGTCGCAATTTCATCTCGATTCGACGCTACTCCATTGGAAACAGCCTCCAAAAACTCGTGAAAAAATTTGAGCGCCATCCAACGGTCGGATCTATAGATAGGGACTTTTTGATCCGGTACTCTCGTCCTGCCGGTGGACTGGCCCGACAGGACGTCGTCCCTATTTCATCTTGATTCGACGCTTCTCCATTGGAAACAGCCTTTGGAAACTCGAGAAAAAATTTGAGCGCCATCCAACGGTCGGATATATAGATAAGGACCTTTTTGATCCGGTACTCTCGTCCTGCCGGTGGACTGGCCAGACAGGACGTCGTCGCCATTTGCTCTCGATTCGACGCTACTCCATGGGAAACACCTCCGAAAACTCGTGAAAAAAATTTGAGCGCCATCCAACGGTCGGATCTATAGATATGGACTTTTTGATCCGGTACTCTCGTCCTGCCGGTGGACTGGCCCGACAGGACGTCGTCCCTATTTCATCTTGATTCGACGCTTCTCCATTGGAAACAGCCTTTGGAAACTCGAGAAAAAATTTGAGCGCCATCCAACGGTCGGATCTATAGATAAGGACTTTTTGATCCGGTACTCTCGTCCTGCCGGTGGACTGGCCACAGGACGTCGTCCCATTTCATCTCGATTCGACGCTACTCCATTGGAAACAGCCTTTGAAAACTCGAGAAAAAATTTGAGCGCCATCCAACGGTCGGATCTATAGATATGGACTTTTTGATCCGGTACTCTCGTCCTGCCGGTGGACTGGCCAGACAGGACGTCGTCGCTATTTCATCTTGATTCGACGCTTCTCCATTGGAAACAGCCTTTGGAAACTCGAGAAAAAATTTGAGCGCCATCCAACGGTCGGATATATAGATAAGGACCTTTTGATCCGGTACTCTCGTCCTGCCGGTGGACTGGCCAGACAGGACGTCGTCGCAATTTCATCTCGATTCGACGCTACTCCATTGGAAAAGCCTCCAAAACTCGTGAAAAAATTTGAGCGCCATCCAACGGTCGGATCTATAGATAGGACTTTTTGATCCGGTACTCTCGTCCTGCCGGTGGACTGGCCCGACAGGACGTCGTCCCTATTTCATCTTGATTCGACGCTTCTCCATTGGAAACAGCCTTTGGAAACTCGAGAAAAAATTTGAGCGCCATCCAACGGTCGGATCTATAGATAAGGACTTTTTGATCCGGTACTCTCGTCCTGCCGGTGGACTGGCCGACAGGACGTCGTCCCTATTTCATCTTGATTCGACGCTGCTCCATGGGAAACAGCCTAGAAAACTCGTGAAAAAATTTGAGCGACATCCAACGGTAGGATCTTTATATCGATATGGAGTTTTTGAATCTGTACTCTCGTCCTGCCGGTTGACTGGAGACAGGACGTCGTCGAATTTCATCTTGATTCGACGCTTCTGTCTTGGAAACAGCCTTTGGAAACTCGAGAAAAAATTTGAGAGCGATCCAACGGTGGAATCTATAGATAGGGAACCTTTTGATGGGTACTCTAGTCTAGCCGGTGGACTGGGGAGACAGAACGGTGTTTTTTATTTCGAATCGACGCTTCTCCATTGAAAACGCCTTGGAAAACTCGTGACAAAAATTTATGCGCCATCCAACGGTCGGATCTATAGATAAGGACTTTTTGATCCGGTACTCTCGTCCTGCCGGTGGACTGGCATTCAGGACGTCGTGCAATTTCATTTGGATTCGAACTTCATTCATTGGAAAGAGCCTTTGGAAACTCGAGAAAATATTTGGGGGCCATCCAACGGTCGGATATATAGATATGGGGGACCTTTTGATTCGGGTATTGTCGTCCTGCCGGTGGACTGGCCAGACAGGACATCGTTGCCATTTCATCTCGATTTGACGCTACTCCATTGGAAACAGCCTCAAAAAACTCGTGAAAATAATTTGAGAGGATCCAACGGTCGGATCTATAGATGTGGACTTTTTGATCCGGTACTCTCGTCCTGTGGTCGACTGGCCCGACAGGACGTCGTCCTTATTTCATCTTGTTTCGACGTTTCTCCATTGGAAACAGCCTTTGGAAACTCGAGAAAAAATTTGAGCGCCATCCAACGGTCGGATATATAGATAAGGACGTTTTTGATCCGGTACTTTTTGTCCTGCCGGTGGACTGGCCAGACAGGACGTCGTCGCCAATTTATTTCGTTTCGACATTACTTCATTAGAAACAACTTTGGAAAACTCGAGGAAAAAATATGAGCGCGATAAACGGTCGGATCTATAGATATATTATTTTTGATCAGGTACTCTCGTAGCCGGTGGGTGGCCCGACAGGACGTCGTCTTATTTCATATTGATTCGATTTTTCCATTGGAAACAACCTTTTAGAAACTCGAGAAAAAATTTTGAGCGCCATCCAACGGTGGATCTATAGATATGGACTTTTTGATCAGGTACTCTCGTCCTGGGGTGGAACTGGCCAGACCGGACGTCGTCGCAATTTCATCTTGATTCGATCTTCTCCATTGGAAACAGCCTTGGAAAAATCGAGAAAAAATTTGAGCGCGTTCACGGAGGAATTAAGATAAGGATTTTTTTTGGTAACTCTCGTTGCGGTGGATGGCAGAAGGATGTGATTTTCATTTGATTCGACTCTTTCATGGAAAACGCTTTGGAATCAGAAAAAAATTTGAGAGGATCAACGGTCGGATCTATAGATATGGACTTTTGTTTTTAATCCGGTACTGTCGTCCTGCCGGTGGACTGGCCAGACAGGACGTCGTCGCTTTTTCATCTTGATACGATTTCTCCATTGGAAACAGCCTTTGGAAATGAGAAAAAAATTGGAGCGCCATCCAACGGTCGGACTCTATAAGATATGGATTTTTTGATCCGGTAATGTCGTCCTTGGTGGAACTGGCCCGACAGGACGTCGTCGCTATTTCATCTTGATTCGACGCTTCTCCATTGGAAACAGCCTTTGGAAACTCGAGAAAAAATTTGAGCGCCATCCAACGGTGGATCTATAAGATAAGGGACTTTTTGATCCAGTACTCTCGTCCTGCCGGTGGACTGGCCAGTCAGGACGTCGTCGCAATTTCATCTTGATTCGACGCTTTTCCATTGGAAATAACCTTTGGAAAAACGAGAAAAAGTTTGTAGCGCCATCCAACGGTCGGATATATAGATTATTGGACTTTTTGATCCGGTATTCTCGTCTTGCTGGTGGACTGGCAATGCAGAACGTCGTTACAATTTCATTTCGATTAGACGCTACTCCATTGGAAACAGCCTCCGAAAACTAGTGAAAATATTTGAGCGCCATCAAACGGTCGGATCTATTGATATGGACTTTTTGATCCGGTACTCTCGTCCTGCAGGTTGACTGGAGACAGAGACGTCGTGAATTTCATCTTGATTCGATTTTTCCATTGGAAACAGCCTTTGGAAAATCGAGAAAAAATTTGAGCGCCATCCAACGGTGTGATATATAAATAAGGACCTTTGTTATCCGGTATTCTCGTCCTGGCGGTGGACTGGCCAGGACAGGACGTCGTCGCAATTTCATTTCGATTTGACGCTTCTCCATTGGGAAAAAGCTTTGGGGAAACTTGAGAAAAAAAATTTGAGAGCGATCCAACGGTCGGATCTATAGATGTGGACTTTTTTATCCGGTACTCTCGTCCTGCCGGTCGACTGGCCCGACAGGACGTCGTCCCTATTTATTCTTGATTCGAAGCTTCTCCATTGGAAACAGCCTTTGGAAACTCTAGAAAAAATTTGAGCGCCATCCAACGGTGGATCTATAGATAAGGACGTTTTGATCCGGTACTCTCGTCCTGCCGGTGGACTGGCAGACAGGACGTCGTCGCAATTTCATCTTGATTTGACGCTTCTCCAGGGAAACAGCCTTTGGAAACTCGAGAAAAAAATTTTGAGCGGATCATACGGTCGGATCTATAGCTATATAAGGACCTTTTGATCCGGTACTCTCGTCTTGCCGGTGGACTGGCCAGACAGGACGTCGTCTATATTTATCTTGATTCGACGCTTATCAATTGGAAAAAACTTTAGAAAACTAGCAAAAATTTGAGCGCCATCAAACGGTCGGATCTATAGATAAGGGCTTTTTGATCAGGTACTCTCGTCCTGGGGTGGACTGGCAGACAGGACGTCGTCGCAATTTCATCTTGATTCGACGCTTTTCAATTGGAAACAGCCTTTGGAAACTCGAGAAAAAATTTGGGCGGTCCAACGGAGGATCTATAGATATGGATTTTTTGATCCGGTACTCTCGTCCTGCCGGTGGACTGGCCAGACAGGACGTCGTCGCAATTTCATCTTGATTCGACGCTTTTCCATTGGAAAAAGCCTTTGGAAACTCGAGAAAAAAATTTGAGAGAGATCCAACGGTCGGAGATATAGATATGGGACTTTTGATCCGGTACTGTCGTCCTGGCGGTGGACTGGGAAGACAGGACGTCGTCGTAGTTTCATCTTGATAGATCTTCTCCATTGGAAAAAGCCTTTGGAAACTCTGAGAAAAAAAATTTTTGAGAGCGTCCAACGGTCGGATTTAGAGATATGGATTTTTTGATCCGGTACTGTCGTCCTGCTGGTGGGAATGGAGACGAGGACGTCGTCGCTATTTCATCTTGATTCGACGTTTCTCCATTGGAAACAGCCTTTGGAAACTCGAGAAAAAATTTGAGCGCCATCCAACGGTAGGATCTATAGATAAGGACTTTTTGATCCGGTACTCTCGTCCTGCCGGAGGACTAGGGCAGTCAGGACGTCGTCGCAATTTCATCTTGATTCGATCTTCTCCATTGGAAACAACCTTTGGTAACTCGAGAAAAAGTTTGAGCGCCATCCAACGGTCGGATCTATAGATAAGGACTTTTTGATCCGGTACTCTCGTCTTGAGTGTGGGACTGGAAAGACAGCTCGTCGTTACAATTTCAACTTGATTCGACGCTACTCCATTGGAAACAGCCTCCGAAAACTAGTGAAAAAATTTGAGACGCCATCCATCGGTCGGATCTATAGATATGGACTTTTTGATCCGGTACTCTCGTCCTGCCGGTTGACTGGCAGTCAGGACGTCGTCCGAATTTCATCTTTGATTCGACTCTTCTCCATTGGAAACAGCCTTTGGAAACTCGAGAAAAAATTTGAGCGCCATCCAACGGTGTGATCTTTATAGATCATGGTCTTTTGTGATCCGGTACTCTCGTCCTGGCGGTGGACTGGCCAGACAGGTCGTCGTCGCAATTTCATCTTGATTTGACTCTCCCTCATTGGAAACAGCCTTTGGAAATTCGAGAAAAAAATTTGAGAGCGATCCAACGGTCGGATCTATAGATGTGGACCTTTTGATCTGGTACTCTCGTCCTGCCGGTCGACTGGCCAGACAGGGTCGTCTATATCATTTCGATTCGACGCTTCTCCATTGGAAACAGCCTCCAATTTGTCGAGAAAAAATTTGAGCGCCATCCAACGGTCGGATCTATAGATAAGGACTTTTGGATCCGGTACTATGGTCCTGCCGGTGGACTGGCCAGACCAGCGACGTCGTCGCTATTTCATCTTGATTTGAATTCTCCATTGAAAACAGCCTTTGGAAACTCGAGTAAAAATTTGAGTGCCATCCAACGGTCGGATCTATAGATATATACTTTTTGATTGGTACTCTCGTCCTGCCGGCGGACTGGCCCGACAGGACGTCGTTTATTTCATTTTGATTCGACGCTTATCCATTGAATACAACCTTTAGAAACTCGAGAAAAAATTTGAGCGCCATCCAACGGTCGGATATATAGATAAGGACTTTTTGATCCGGTACTCTCGTCCTGGGGTGGACTGGCCAGACAGGACGTCGTCGCAATTTCATTTCGATTCGACGCTTGTCCATTGGAAACAGCTTTGGAAAACTCGAGAAAAAATTTGAGCGGTCCAACGGAAGGTTCTATAGATATGGACTTTTTGATTCGGTACTCTCGTCCTGCCGGTGGACTGGCCAGTAGGACGTCGTCGCAATTTCATCTTGGTTCGACGCTTTTCCATTGGAAACAGCCTTTGGAAAACTCCAGAAAAAATTCGAGAGAGAATCAACGGTCGGATCTATAGATATGGACTTTTTGATTCGGTACTTTCGTCCTGCCGGTGGACTGGCCCGACAGGACGTCGTGTATTTAAGCTTGATACGACTCTTCTCCATTGGAAACAGCTTTTGGAAACTCGAGAAAAAATTTGAGCGAATCCAACGGTGTGATATATAGATAAGGACCTTTTGATCCGGTACTCTCGTCCTGCCGGTGGACTGGCCAGACAGGACGTCGTCGCCATTTGCTCTCGATTCGACGCTACTCCATGGAAACACCCTCCGAAAACTCGTGAAAAAAATTTGAGCGCCATCCAACGGTCGGATCTATAGATATGGACTTTTTGATCCGGTACTCTCGTCCTGCCGGTGGACTGGCCCGACAGGACGTCGTCCCTATTTCATCTTGATTCGACGCTTCTCCATTGGAAACAGCCTTTGGAAACTCGAGAAAAAATTTGAGCGCCATCCAACGGTCGGATATATAGATAAGGACCTTTTGATCCGATACTCTCGTCCTGCCGGTGGACTGGCCAGACAGGACGTCGTCGCAATTTCATCTCGATTCGACGCTACTCCATTGGAAACAGCCTCCAAAACTCGTGAAAAAAATCTGAGCGCCATCCAACGGTCGGATCTATAGATAGGGACTTTTTGATCCGGTACTCTCGTCCTGCCGGTGGACTGGCCCGACAGGACGTCGTCCCTATTTCATCTTGATTCGACGCTTCTCCATTGGAAACAGCCTTTGGAAACTCGAGAAAAAATTTGAGCGCCATCCAACGGTGGATCTATAGATATGGACTTTTTGATCCGGTACTCTCGTCCTGCCGGTGGACTGGCCAGACAGGACGTCGTCGCTATTTCATCTTGATTCGACGCTTCTCCATTGGAAACAGCCTTTGGAAACTCGAGAAAAAATTTGAGCGCCATCCAACGGTCGGATATATAGATAAGGACCTTTTGATCCGGTACTCTCGTCCTGCCGGTGGACGGGCCAGACAGGACGTCGTCGCAATTTCATCTCGATTCGACGCTACTCCATTGGAAACAGCCTCCAAAAACTCGTGAAAAAATTTGAGCGCCATCCAACGGTCGGATCTATAGATAGGGACTTTTTGATCCGGTACTCTCGTCCTGCCGGTGGACTGGCCAGACAGGACGTCGTCGCTATTTCATCTTGATTCGACGCTTCTCCATTGGTAACAGCCTTTGGAAATACTCGGGAAAAAAAATGTGAGCGCCATCCAACGGTCGGATATATAGATAAGGACCTTTTGATCCGATACTCTCGTCCTGCCGGTGGACGGGCCAGACAGAACGTTGTTGCAATTTCATCTTGATTCGACGGATACTCCAGGGAAACAGCCTCCGAAAAACTCGTGAAAAAAAATCGGAGCGCCATCCAACGGTCGGAACTATAGATAGGGACTTTTTGAGCCGGTACTCTCGTCCTGCCGGTGGACTGGCCCGACAGGACGTCCGTCCCTATTTCATCCGGGATTCGACGCTTCTCCATTGGAAACAGCCTTTGGGAAACTCGAGGAAAAAATTTGACGGCCTTCCAACGGGGGGTTTCTATGAAGATATGGACTTTTTGATCCGGTACTCTCGTCCTGCCGCGTGGACTGGCCAGACAGGACGTCGTGTGCTATTTCATCTTGATTTCAGCACGCTTCTCCATTGGTAACAGCCTTTGGAAACTCGAAGAAAAAATTTGAGCGCCATCCATATGGTCGGATATATAGATAAGGACCTTTTGATCCGATTACTCTTCGTCCTGCCAGGGTCGGACGGGGCCCAGACAGAACGTTGTTTGCAATTTAATCTCGATTCGATGCTTACTCCATTGGTATTAGCCTCCAAAAACTCGTGAAAAAATCTGAGCGCCACCCAACGGTTCGGATCCTCTTAGATAGGGACTTTTAGATCCATGGTTTAATCTCGCGTCCTGCCGAGTGGACATGGCCAAGACCAGGACGTCGTCGCTATTTCATCTTGATTCGACGCTTCTCCATTGGTAACAGCCTTTGGAAACTCGGGAAAAAATTTGAGCGCCATCTTTCAAACGGTCGGATATATAGATTAAGGACCTTTTGGATGCCGATACTCTCGTCCTGCCGCGTGGACGGGCCAGACAGAACGTTGTTGCAATTTCATTCTTGATTCGACGCTTACTCCATTGGAAAATAGCCTCCAAAAACTCGTTGAAAAAATCTTCGAGCGGCCATCAACGAGTCGGATCTATAGATAGGAACTTTTTGATCCTTGGTTACTCTTCCGTCCTGCCGGTGGACTTGGCACGACAGGACTGTCCGTTCCCTATTTTCATCTTGATTCGGACGCTTCTGCCATTGGTAAACAGCCTTTGGAAACTCGTAGAAAAAATTTGAGCGCCATCCAACGGTTGGATCTATAGATATGGACTTTTTTGATTCCTGGTACTCTCGTCCTGCCGGTGGACTGGCCAGACAGGACATCGTCGCTTATTTTCATCTTGATTCGACGCTTCCTCCATTGGAAACAGGCCTTTGGAAACTCGAGAGAGAAAAAATTTTGAGCGGCCATTCAACGGTCGGATATATAGATAAGGACCCTTTTTGAATCCTGGTACTCTCGTTCCTGCCGGGTGGACCTGGACCAAGACAAGGACGTCGTCGCCATTTTGCTCTCGAATTCGACGCTACTCCCATGGAGAAACACCCTTCCGCAATGAAAACTCCGTGAAAAAATCATACTGAGCGCCACCCAAACGGCTTCGTGATCTTTATAGAGCTAGGGGACTTTTTGTTCCATGGTAGAGTACTCTCGTCCTGCCGGTGGACTGGCCCGACCGGACGGTCGTCCCTATTTCATCTTGATTTCAACGCTTCTCCATTGGAAACAGCCTTTGGAACACTCCGAGAAAAAATGTTGAGCGCCATCCAACGGATGGATCTATAGATTATGGGACTTTTTGATCCTGGGTTACTCACGTCCTGCCGGTGGACTGGCCCGACAGGACGTCTTCCCTATTTGATCATTGATTCGACGCTTCTCCATTGGAAACAGCTTTGGAAAACTCGAGAAAAAATTCTTGGAGCGCCATCCAAGGGTTGCGATCTATAGATATGGACTTTTTGATTCCAGGTACTCTCGTCCTGCCGGTGGACTGGTTCCAGACAGGACGTCGTCGTTATTTCATCTTGATTCGTACGCTTCTCCATTGGTAACTGCCTTTGGAAAACTCGAGAAAGACAAATTTTGAGCGCCATCCAATGGTCGAGATATATAGATAAGGACCTTTTGATCCGCTTACTCTCTTGTCCTTTGCCGGTGGACGGGCCAGACTGGAACGTTGTTGCAATTTCGCATCTCGATTCGACGCTACTCCATTGGTAAATAGCCTCCAAAAACTCGTGATAAAAATTCTTGAGCGGGGGTTGCCACCCTAACGGTTCGGATCTATAGATAGGGACTTTTAGATCCGGTTACCTCTCGTCTGCCGGTGGACTGGCCAGCACAGGACGTCGTCGCTTATTTTCATTCTTGATTCGACGCTTCTCCATTGGTAACTAGCCTTTGGAAACTCGAGAAAAAAATTTGAGCGCCATCCAACGGTTCGGATATATAGATAAGGACCTTTTGATCCGATTACTCTCGTCCTGCCGGTGGACGGGCCAGACAGAAACGTGTTGCAATTTCATCTTGATTCGACGCTACTCCTTTGGAAATAGCCTCCAAAAACTCGTGAAAAAAAATCTGGAGCGCCATCCAACGGTCGGACTCTATAGATAGGAACTTTTTGATACCTGTGTTACTCTCAGTCCTGGGCCGGTGGACTGGCACGGACAGAGACGTCGTCCCTATTTCATCTTGATTCGACGCTTCTCCATTGGAAACAGCCTTTGGAACTCTGAGAAAAAAAATTTGAGCGCCATTTCTCCAACGGTTGGATCTATAGATATGGACCTTTTTGATCCGGGTACTCTCGTCCTGCCGTGTGGACTGGCCCGACAGGACGTCTTCCCTATTTGATCTTGATTCGACGTCTTCTCCATTGGAAACCAGCCTTTGGAAACTCGAGAAAAATAATTTGAGCGCCCATCCAACGGTCGGATATATAGATTAAGGACCTTTTTGATCCCCTCTGGTTACTCTCGTCCTGCCGGGTGGAAAACTGGCCAGACAGGACGTCGTCGCCATTTTGCTCTCGAATTCGACGCTACTCCATGGAAACCACCCTCCGAAAAAATACTCGTTGAAAAAAAATCAGAGCGCCCCCAACGGTCGGATCTATAGATAGGGACTTGTTGTTTAGATCCGGTACTCTCGTCCTGCCGGTGGACTGGCCCGACAGGACGTGCCGTCCCTATTTCATCTTGCTTCGACGTCTTCTCCATTGGAAACAGCCTTTGGAAACTCAGACGAAAAAATTTGAGCGCCATCCAACGGTTGGATCTTATAGATTATGGACTTTTTGACGCCTCCGGTACTCTTCGTTCCATGCCGGTGGACTGGCCCGACAGGAACGTCTTCCCTTATTTGATCTTGAATTCGACGCATTTCATCCATTGGGAAACTAGCCTTTGGGAAACTCAGAGAAAAAATTTGATGCGCCATCCACGGGTCGGATCTATAGATAAGGACCTTTTTGATCCGGTATCTCTCGTCCTGCCGGTGGACTGCTCGACGACCAGGACGTTGCGTCCCATATTTCATCTTGATTCGACGCTTCTCCATTGGGAAACAGCCTTTGGAAACTCGAGACAAAAATTGGTAAGCGCCATCGAACGGTTGGATCTATAAGATATGGACTTTTTGGATCTGGTACTCTCGTCCTGCCGGTTGGACTGGCCAGACAGGTCAGTCGTCGCTATTTCATCTTGATTCGACGCTTCTCCATTGGTTAACAGCCTTTGGAAACTCGAGAAAAAAATTTGAGCGCCATCCAACGGTCGGATATATAGATAAGGACCTTTTTGAACGGGGATGGTACGATCGTCCTGCCGGTGGACTGGCCACGACAGGACGTCGTCGCACATTTGCTCTCGATTCGACGCTCACTCCATGGGAAACACCCTCCCGGAAAAACTCGTGAAAAAATCTGAGCGCCATCCAACGGTAGGAACTTCGGATGTCTTTAGATAGGGAACTTTTATGATCCGGTACTCTCGTCCTTGCCGTGTGGACTGGCCCGACAGGACGTCGTCCCTATTTCATCTTGATTGATGCAACGCTTCTCCATTGGAAACCAGCCTTTGGAATACTCGAGAAAAAATTTGAGCCGCCATCCAACGGTTTTGGTTGGATCTAATTAGATATGGACTTTTTGATCCGGTACTCTCGTCCTGCCGGTGGACTGGCCCGACAGGACGGTCTTTCCCTATTTGATCATTGATTCGACGCTTCTCCATTGGAAACCGCCTTTGGAAAACTCGAAGAAAAAAATTTGAGCAGCCATCCAAGGGTTTGGATCTATTAGATATGGACTTTTTTGATCCGGTTACTCTCGTCCTTGCCGGTTGGACCTGGTCCAGACAGGGACGTCGTTCGCTAATTTCATCTTGATTCGAGCGCCCCCCACTTCTCCATTGGTAACAGCCTTTGGAAAACTCGACGAAAAGAAAAAATTTGAGCGCCATCCAATTGGTCGGAATATATCGATAAGGATCCTTCTAGATTTGATCCGATACTGCTCGAAGTGTTCCTGCCGGTGGCCGGGCCAGACAGAACGTTGTTGCAATTTCAATCTCGAATTCGACGCTACTCCATTGGTAATAGCCTCCAAAATAATCTCATGAAAAAATCTGAGCGCCACCCAACCGGTCGGATCTATAGATAGGGACTTTTAGATCCCGGTACTCTCGTCATGCCGCGGTGGACTGGCCCAGACAGGACGTAGTCGCTATTTCATCTTTGATTCGGACGCCTTCTCCATTGGTAACAGCCTTTGGAAACTCTTGAGGAAAAAATTTGGAGCGCCATCCATCGGTCGGATATATAGATAAGGACCTTTTTGGATCGATACTCTCGTCCTGCCAGGTGGACGGGCCAGATGAGACCCGAGAAACGTTGTTGCACATTTCATCTTGGATTCGACCGCTACTCCATTGGAAATAGCCTCCAAAAACTCGTGTGAAAAAATTCTGAAGCGCCATCCAACGGTCGGATCTATAGATAGGAACTTTTTGATTCGGATAACTCTTCTCTTTGTCCTGACGCGTGGACTGGCACTACTGCGCGTCGTCCCTATTTCATCTTGATTTCGACGCTTCTCCATTGGATAACAGCCTTTGGAATCTCGAGAAAAAATTTGAGCGCCATCCAGACGGTTGGATCTATACGATATGGACTTTTTGATCCAGGTACTCTCGTCCTGCCGGTGGTGGACTGGCCCGACAGGACGTCTTCTTCCCTATTTGATCTTGATTCGACGCTTCTCCATTGGAAACAGCCTTTGGAAACTCGAGAAGAAAAATGTTTGAGCGCCATCCATACGGTCGGATATATAGATAAGGACCTTTTTGATCCAAGGTAATCTCGTCCTTGCCGGTGGACTGCCTAGACAGGACGTCGTCTGCCATTTGCTCTTCGATTCGACGCCTACTCCATGGGAAACACCCTCCGAAAACTAGTGAAGAAATCAGTCTCGTTGAGCGCCACCCAACGGTCGGATATATAGACTAGGAACTTTTTGATCCGGTACTCTCGTCTTTGCCGGTGGACTTGGCCCGACAGGACGTCGTCCCTATTTCATCTTGACTCGACGCTTCTCCATTGGAAACAAGCCTTTGGAAACTCGAGAAAAAATTTGAGCGCCATCCAACGGTTGGATCTATTAGATTTGGACTTTTTGATCTGACTTTGGGTACTATCGTCCTGACGGTGGACTGGCCCGACAGGACGTCTTCCCTATTTGATCTTGATTCGACGCTTTCTCCATTGGAAACCAGCCTTTGGAAACTCGAGAAAAAATTTGAGCGCCATCCAACGGGTCGATCGTATATATAGATAAGGACCTTTTTGATCCGGTACTCTCGTCCTGCTGAGAGGACTGGCCAGACAGGACGTCCGGTCGCCATTTGCTCTCGATTTCGGGACGCTACTCCATGGGAGACATCCCTCCGAAAACTCGTTGAAAAAATTTGAGCGCCATCCAACCGGTCGGTTCTATAGAATTTAAGGACTTTTTGATCCTGGTACTCTCGTCTTGCCGGTGGACTGGCCCGACAGGACGTCGTCCCTATTTCATCTTGATTCGGAGCTTCTCCATTGGAAACAACAACTTTGGAAACTCGAGAAAAAATTTGAGCGCCATCCAACGTGTCAGGTGGATATATAGATAAGGAACCTTTTCGATCCTTGGTAACTCTCATCTTGCCGGTGGACTGGCCAGCCAGACAGGACGAGTCGTCGCCATTTTTGCATCTCGATTCGACGCTCCTCCATGGGAAACCCCCTTCGAAAACTCGTGAAAAAAAATCTACGGGAGCGCCATCCAACGTTCGGATCTATAGACAGGGTCCTTTTTGATCCCGGTACTCTCGTCCTGCCGGCGTGGACTGGCCCGACAGGACGTCGTCCCTATTTCATCTTGATTCGACGCTTCTCCATTTGAAAACAGCCTTTGGAAAACTCGAGAAAAAATTTGAGCGCCATCCAACGGTTGGATCTGTAGATAAGGACTTTTTGATCCGTTACTCTCGTCCTGCCGGTGGACTGGGCCCAGACAGGACGTCCCGTCGCCCCCCCCTATTTTCATCTTGATTCGACTCTTCTTCCATTGGAAACAGCCTTTGGAAACTCGAGAAAACAATTTGAGCGCCATCCAACGTTCGGTATATATAGAATAAGGACCTCTTTTGATCCGGATCCTCTCGTCCTGCCGGTGGACTGGCCAGACAAGACGTCGTCGCCATTTGCTCTCGATTCGACGCTACTATCCATGGGAAAACACAACCCTCCCGCAAACTCGTGAAAAACATTTGATCGCCATCCAAAACGGTCAGGATCTAAAGATATGGACTTTTTGATCCGGTACTCTCGTCCTGCCGAGGGACTGGCCCGACAGGACGGCGTCCCTATTTCATCTTGGATTCGACTCTTCGCCATTGTAAACAGCCTTAGGAAACTCGAGAAAAAATTTGAGCGCCATCCAACGGTTGGATCTATAGATATGGACTTTTTTTTTGAACCGGTATCACTCGTCCTGCCGGTGGAACTAAAGGCCTAGACAGAACGTCGTCCCTATTATCATCTTGATTCGACGCTTCTCCATTGGAAAAACAGCCTTTGGAAACTCGAGAAAAAAATTGAGCGGCCATCCCACCGGTTCGATATATAGATTAGTTAAAACACCTTTTTTGATCCGGTACAACTCGTCCTTCCGGTGGACCTGGCCAGACAGGAACGTCGTCGCATTTGCATCTCGATTCGACGCTAGCTCCAGGGAAACACCCTCCGAAAACTCGTGAAAAACATTTGAGCGCCATCCAACTGTCGTTTCTCTAGATATGGACTTTTTGATCCGGTTACTCCTGTCCTGCCTGGGGGACTGGCCCGACAGGACGTCGTCCCAAATTTCATCTTGATGCGACGCTTCTCTCCATTGGATACAGCCTTTTGGAAACTCGAGAAAAAAAATTAGCGCCATCCCAACGTCCGGATATATAGATAAGGAACCTTTTGATCCGGCTACTCTCGTCCTGCCGGTGTACTGGCCAGACATGACGTCACGCCATTTGCCTCTCGATTCCGACGCTAACTCCAGTGGGAAACAACCCTCCGAAAACTCGTGAAAAAAATTTGAGCGCCCTCCAATCGGTCTGATCTATAGATATGGACTTTTAGCACCGGTACTCTCGTCCAGACCGGGTGACTGGCCAGACATGACGTCGACGCTATTTCATCTTGATTTCGACGCTTCTCCATTGGAACCAGCCTTTGGAAATCTCTCGAGAAAAAATTTGAGCCCCATCCAACGTTCGGATCTATAGATATGGACCTTTTTGATCCGGTACTCTCGTCCCTGCCGGTGGACTGTCCCGACAGGACGTCTTCCCTATTTGATCTTGATACGAACGCTACTCCATTGGAAAACAGCCTTTGGAAACTCGAGAAAAAAATTTGAGCGCCATCCAACTGGTCGGAATATATAGATAAGTGACCTTTTTTGATCCGGTACTCTCGTCCTGCCGGGTGTACTGGCCCAGACAGGACGATTAACGTCTTTATTTCATCTTGATTCGACGCTTCTCCATTGGTAACAGCCTAATTTGAACCTCGAGAAACAATTTGATGCGCCATCCAAACGGTCCGGATCATAGATATGGACTTTTTTGATCCGGTACTCTCGTACTGCCGGTGGACTGGCCCGACAGGACGGTCGTCCCTATTTCATCTTGATTCGACGCTTCTCCATTGGAAACAGCCTTTGGAAACTCGAGAAAAAATTTAGAGCGGCCATCCAACGGTCGGATCAATAGATATGGACTTTTTTGATCCGGTACTCTCGTCCTGCCGGTGGACTGGCCCGACAGGACGACGTCCAATTTCATCTGTATTCGACGCTTCTCCATTGGAAAAACCCTTTGGAAACTGCGAGAAAAAATTTTGAGCGCCATCCCACGGTCGGCATATATAGATAAGGACCTTTTTGATCCAGTACTCTCGTCCTGCCGGTGGACTGGCCAGACAGGACGATCGTCGCCATTTGCTCTCGAGTCGACGCAACAGTCCATTGGAAACAACCTCCGAAAACACGTGAAAAAAATCTGCGCTGCCTCCCAAAACTCTGATCTATAGATATGGACTTTTTGATCCGGTACTCTCTTCGTCCTGTGCCGGTGGACGGGCCCGGACAGGACGTCGTCCCCTATTTCATCTTGATTCGACGCTTCTCCATTGTAAACAGCCTTTGGAAACTCGAGAAAAAATTTGAGCGCCATCCAACGGTCGTGAATCTATAGATAAAGAGACCTTTTTTGATCCGGTACCACTCGTCCCTGCCGGTGAAACTGGCCAGAACAGGACGTCGTCAGCCATTTTGCTCCGATACGACGCTACTTCCAAGGAAACACCCTACCGAAAACTCGTGAAAAACATTTGAGCGCCATCCAACGACGGATCTATAGGATAAGGACTTTTTGATCCGGTACTACATCTCGTCCTGCCGAGGAACCTGGCCCGACAGGACGTCGTCGCTATTTCATCTTGATTCGAACCTTCTTCCATTGGAAACAGCCTTTGGACACTCGACGAAAAAAATATGAGCCGCCATCCAAACCAACGGTTGGATCTATTAGATATGGTCTTTTTTTGATCCGGTAACTCTCGTCCAGCCGGTGGAACTGGCCAGACAGGACGTCGTCCCTAGTTTCATCTTGATTCGAACGCTTTCTCCATTGGAAACTCCTGTGGAAACTCGAGAAAAAAATTGAGCGCCAACCAACGGTCGGATATATAGATAAGGACCTTTTTTTTGATCCGGTAACTCTCGTCCTGCCGGTGGACTGGCCAGACATGAACTCGTCGCCAAAATGCGCACGATTCGATCGCTACTCCATTGTAAACACCCTCCGAATAACTCGTGTAAAAACATTTGAGGCGCCATCTCAACGGTCGGATTCTATAGATAAGGACTTTTTTAATCCGGTACTCTCGTCCTGCCGGTAGGGACTGGCCAGACAGGAACTCGTCGCTATTTCATCTTGATTCGACTCTTTCCATTGGAACAAGCCCTTGAAAAACTAGTGAAAAAAATATTGAGCGCCAACCACTGGTTGGATCTATAGATATGGAGCTTTTTGATCCGGTACTCTCGTCCTGCCGGTGTACTGGCCAGACAGGACGTCGTCGCTCTTTCATCTTGATTCGACGCTTCTCCATTGGTAACAAGCCTTTGGAAACTCGAGAAAAAATTTGAGCGCCCATCCAAAACGGTCGGATATATAAGATAAGGACCTTTTTTGATCCGCTACTCTAGTCCGTGCCGGAGGACTTGCCAGACAGGACGTCGACGCCATTTGCTCTCGATTCGACGCTACTCTATGGGAAACCACCCTCCTAAAACTCTTGAAAAAAATTTGGAGCGCCATCCAACGGTCTATCTATAGACATGGCCATTTTGATCCGGTACTCTCGTCCTGCCGGTGGACGGGCCCGACAGGACGTCGTCCCTATTTCATCTTGATTCGACGCTTCTCCATTGGGGGGGGGAGGGGGGTTGGAAACAACCTTTGGAAACACGCGAAAAAATTTGAGCGCTCATCCAACGGTCGGATATATAGATAAAGGACCTTTTTGGATCCGGTACTCCTCGTCCTGACCGGTGGACTGGCCTGACAGGACGTCGTCGCCATTAGCTCTCGTATTCGACGCTACTAATTTCCATGGGAAACACCCTCCGAAAACTCGTGAAAAAACATTTGAGCGCCATCCAACAGGGTCGGATCTATAGATATGAACTTTTTGATCCGTTAACTCTACGTCCAGCCGGTGGACTGGCCCGACAGGACGTCGTCCCTATATCCATCTTGATTCGACGCTTCTCCATTGAAACAGACTTTGGAAACTCTAGAAAAAAATTGAGCGCCATCTCAACGGTCGGATATATATATAAGGACCTATTTTTTGATCACCGTACTACTCGTCCTGCCGCGTGGACTGGCCAGGAACAGGACCTTCGTCGCCATTTGCTCTCGATTCGACGCTACTTAACCAACAACAAACTTATCCGTGGGAAACACCCTCCGAAAACACGTGAAAAACATTTGAGTTCGCCATCCAAAAGAACTGTCGAATCTATAGACAGGGACCATTTTGAACCGGTACTCTCGTCTTGCCGGTGGACTGGCCCGACAGGACGTCATCAACCATATGTCATCTCAGATTCGACGCTACCTATCTCCATGGGAAACAACCTCCGAAAACTCGTGAAAAAATCTGAGCGCCACCCAACGGTCGGATCTATAGACATGGACTTTTTGATCCCGTTCACTTCTCGTCCTGCCGGTGGACCTGGCCCGACAGGACGTCGACCCTATTTCATCTTGATATCGAACGGCTGTCTCCATTGTGAAACAGCCATTGGAAACTCGAGAACTAAATTTGAGCGCCATCCAACGTTCGGGAATATATATAAGGACCTTTTTGATCCTGGTACTCTCGTCCTGCCGGTGGACTGGCCAGACAGGACGTCCCACCCCCCCCCCCGTCGCCATTTGCTCTTGATTCGACGCTACTCCATTGGAAACACCCCTCCGAAAACTCGTTAAAACTATGAGCGCCATCCAACGGTCGGATCTATAGATATGGAACTTTTATGATCCGGTACTCTCGTCCGTGCCGGTGGAACTGGCCCGACAGGACGTCGTCCCCTATTTCAATCTTGATCTCTACGCTTCTCCATTGGAAACAGCCTTTGGAAACTCGAGAAAAAATTTGAGCGCCATCCAACGGTCGGATCTATAGATATGGACTTTTTGATCCGGTACTCTCGTCCTGCCGGTGGACTGGCCAGACAGGACGTCGTCGCTATTTCATCTTGATTCGACGCTTCTCCATTGGAAACAGCCTTTGGAAAACTCGAGAAAAAATTTGAGCGCCATCCAACGGTCGGATATATATGATAAAGGACCTTTTTGAATCCGGTACTATTCTCGGCTAGGCCGTGGACTGACCAGAAAACAGGACGTCGCGCCATTTGCTCTCGATTCGACGCTACTCCATTGGAAACACCCTCCACAAACTCGTGAAAAACATTTTGAGCGTCATCCAACGTTCGTATCTATAGATATTGACATTTTGATTCCGATACTCTCGACCTGCCGGTGGACTGGCCCGACAGGACACGTCCCTATTTCATCTTGATTCGAGACGCTTCCCTCCATTGGAAACAGCCTTGGAAAACTCGCGAAAAAAATTTGAGCGCCATCCAAACGGTTTGGATCTATAGATATTGACTTTTTGATCCGGTACACTCGTCCTGGCAGGTGGACTGTCCAGACAGGACGTCCGTCGCCTATTTCATCTATGATTCCGACGGCTTCTCCATTGGTAACAGCCTTTGGAAACTCGAGAAAAAATTTGAGTCGCCATCCAACGGTCGGATATATAGATAAGAGACCTTTTTGATCCGCTACGCTCGTCCTGCCGGTGGACAGGCCAGACAGGACGTCGTCGCCATTTTTGCATCTCGATTCGACGCTACTCCATGGAAACACCCTCCGAAAACTCTTGAAAAAATATGAGCGCCATCCAACGGTCTGAACTATAGATATGGACTTTTTGATCCGCTACTCTTCCGTCCTGCCGGTGGACGGGCCCGACAGGACGTCGTCCCTAATTCATCCTGATTCGACGCTTCTCCATTAGGAAACAACCTTTGGGAAACTCGCGAAAAAATATGAGCGCCATCCAACGTTCGGATATATAGATAAGGACCTTTATGATCCGGTACTCCTCGTCCTGCCGGTGGAACTGGCCAGACAGGACGTCGTCGCCATTTGTCTCTGATTCGACGCTTCTCCATTGGAAACAGCCTTTGGAAACTCGAGAAAAAATTTGAGCGCCATCCAACGGTCGGATCTATAGATATGGACTTTTTGATCCGGTACTCTCGTCCTGCCGGTGGACTGGCCAG
The DNA here is from genome assembly GCA_029228515.1 of Populus alba x Populus x berolinensis. NCBI lineage: Eukaryota > Viridiplantae > Streptophyta > Magnoliopsida > Malpighiales > Salicaceae > Populus > Populus alba x Populus x berolinensis. The sequence continues at coordinate 2,913 of JAQIZT010000297.1, read as the reverse complement.
ACAGGACGTCGTCGCTATTTCAAGCTAACTCGACGCTTCTCCAATGGGAAAAACAACCCTCCGAAAACTCGTGAAAAAATCTTAGGCGCCATCCAAACCGGTCCGATCTATAGATATGGACTTTTTGATCCGGTACTCTCGTCCTGACCGGTGGACTGGCCCGACAGGAACAGTCGTCCCTAATTCATCTTGATTCGACGCTTCTCCATTGGAAACTATCCTTTGGAAACTCGAGAAAAAAACTGAGCGCCATCCAACGTTCGGATATATAGATAACGACCTTTTAGATCCGGTAACTCTCGACCTGCCGAGTGGACTGGCCATGACAGGACGTCGTCGCCATTTGCTCTCAGATTCGACGCTACTACCATGGGAAACACCCTCTGAAAACTCGTGAAAAACATAGAGCACGTCCATCCAACCGGTCGGAATCTATAGATATGGACTTTTTGTTCCGGTACTCTCGTCCTGCCGGTGGAACAGTCCCGACAGGACGTCGTCCCTAATTCCCTCTTGATTCGACGCTTCTCCATTGGAATACAGCCCTTTGGCAACTCGAGAAAAAAATTGAGCGCGCATCCAACGGTCGAATATAATAGATAAGGACCTTATTTGATCTGCCCGGTACCTCTCGTCCGTGGCCGGTGTACTTGGCCAGACAGGGACGTCGTCGCCATTCTGCTCTCGAATCGAACGCTACTCCATTGTAAACAACCCTCACGAAAACTCGTGAAAAAAAACTGAGCGCCATCCAACGGTCGGATCTATAGATGTGGACTTTTTGATCCGGTAACTCTCGTACTGCCGGTGGACTGGCCCGACAGGACGTCGTCCCTATTCCATCATTGATTCGACGCTTCTCCATTGGAAACAGCCTTTGGAAAAACTCGAGAAAAAATTTGGAGCGCCATCCAACGGTCCGGATATATAAGAAAAGGACCTTTTGATCCGATCCTCTCTTCCTAATACCGGTGGACCGGCCAGACATAACGTTGTTGCAAGTTCATACTCGATTCGACGCATACTACCATTGGTAATAGGCTCCAAAAACTCGTGAAAAAATCAGAGCCGGCCATCCAGACTGACGGATCTAAAGATAGGGACTTTAGATCCGGTACACTCGTCCCTGCCGGTGGACTTGGACCCGACATGGAACGTTCGTACCCTATTTCATCTGGATTTCGACGCTCGTCCATTGGAAACACCCTTTGGAAACAACAGAAAAAATGTGAGCGCCATCCAAACGGTCGGATAATATAGAAAACGGACCTATTTTGATCTATTACTCTCGTCCTAGCCGGTGGACTTGGCCCAGACAGGACGTCGTCGCCATTTGCATCTCGATTCGACGCTACTCCTTGGAAACAACCATCCGAATACTCGTGAAAAAAATCTGATCGCCAACCCAACGGTTCGGAATCCTAAAGACATGGACTTTTAGATCCCCGTGTACTCTCGTCCTGCCTTGGAATGACCCGACAGGACGTCGTCCCTATTTCATCTTGATACGACGCTTCTCCATTGGAAACAGCCTTTTGGAAACTCGAGAAAAAATTATGCGCGCCATCCAAAAACGGTTTGATCTATTAGATATGGACTTTTTGATCCGGTACTCTCACCTGCCGGTGGACTGGCCAGACAGGACCGTCGTCCGCTATTTTCATCTCGATTCGACGCTACTCTCCATAGGTAACAGCCATTGGAAAAACTCCGAGAAAAATTTGAAGCGCCATCCAACGGTCGGATCTATAGATAGGGACTTTTTGATCCGGTACTCTCGTCCTGCCGGTGGACTGGCCGACAGGACGTCGTCCCTATTTCATCTTGATTCGACGCTTCTCCATTGGAAACAGCCTTTGGAAACTCGAGAAAAAATTTGAGCGCCATCCAACGGTCGGATCTATAGATAAGGACTTTTTGATCCGGTACTCTCGTCCTGCCGGTGGACTGGCCAGACAGGACGTCGTCGCTATTTCATCTTGATTCGACGCTTCTCCATTGGAAACAGCCTTTGGAAACTCGAGAAAAAATTTGAGCGCCATCCAACGGTCGGATATATAGATAAGGACCTTTTGATCCGGTACTCTCGTCCTGCCGGTGGACTGGCCAGACAGGACGTCGTCGCAATTTCATCTCGATTCGACGCTACTCCATTGGAAACACCTCCAAAACTCGTGAAAAAATTTGAGCGCCATCCAACGGTCGGATCTATAGATATGGACTTTTTGATCCGGTACTCTCGTCCTGCCGGTGGACTGCCCGACAGGACGTCGTCCCTATTTCATCTTGATTCGACGCTTCTCCATTGGAAACAGCCTTTGGAAACTCGAGAAAAAATTTGAGCGCCATCCAACGGTCGGATCTATAGATAAGGACCTTTTGATCCGGTACTCTCGTCCTGCCGGTGGACTGGCCAGACAGGACGTCGTCGCTATTTCATCTTGATTCGACGCTTCTCCATTGGAAACAGCCTTGGAAACTCGAGAAAAAATTTGAGCGCCATCCAACGGTCGGATCTATAGATATGGACTTTTTGATCCGGTACTCTCGTCCTGCCGGTGGACTGGCCCGACAGGACGTCGTCCCTATTTCATCTTGATTCGACGCTTCTCCATTGGAAACAGCCTTTGAAACTCGAGAAAAAATTTGAGCGCCATCCAACGGTCGGATATATAGATAAGGACCTTTTTGATCCGGTACTCTCGTCCTGCCGGTGGACTGGCCAGACAGGACGTCGTCGCCATTTCATCTCGATTCGACGCTACTCCATGGAAACAGCCTCCGAAAACTCGAGAAAAAATTTGAGCGCCATCCAACGGTCGGATCTATAGATAAGGACTTTTTGATCCGGTACTCTCGTCCTGCCGGTGGACTGGCCCGACAGGACGTCGTCCTATTTCATCTGATTCGACG
>JAQIZT010000296.1:27500-30813 GCA_029228515.1 Populus alba x Populus x berolinensis | reverse complement strand
TGCCAGCGGTGGGAAAATACTCGGACCAGCTCGGACAAGCCCCTGCTGAGCTGGCTATCATGCCCGGGGTGGGGCTGCCTTCGGGCCGGGGCAGCGGCACAGCGGATGCCAGCGGTGGGAAAATATCGGCTAAGGCAGCCAGCAGGGAACAGCCCTAGCTAGGCTTGCTATCTTGCGCCGCGGAGGGGGCTGCCTTCGGGGCCCGTGGCAGCGGACAGCGATATGCCTAGCGGTGGGAAATATCGGCAGCGCGGCCAGCACCTGCTGGCTTGCTATCTTGCGCGCGGGTGGGGCTGCCTCTTCGGGGCCGGTTTGGCAGGCGCGCAGCACACGATTGCCAGCAGGTTGGAAATTATCGGCAGCGCGGACAGCCCCTGTGGCTTGCTATCTTGCCGCGGCGGGGCTGCCTTCGGGCCCGTCGCAGCTGGCATCGTTTGCCAGTCGTGGGAAATATCGGGCAGCGCGGGACATGCGCCCTGCTGGCTTTGCTATCTTGCCCGCGGGGGGGCTGCTCTTCGGGCCGGGAGGCAGCTGCGCTTCTTTGCCTGCCCCCCGCGCTGGGAGATAGAGGTAGGCGACTGCTGGGGCCAGTGCCCTGACGGTCGCTGGCCGCGCAATGCGCGCTGTGCCGGGTTTTCTCGCATCTCGCAATGAAAACGTCGTGCGTTCCACATGATCTCCCAGATCCTGTTAAAATCAGCCTTATTTTTGTGAGGCTGCCAGCCAAATTTGGGGTGTCATTCCGGGCGCGTTCCTATATTTTTGCAGTGTTGTCCTTGATTTTTAATGGTCGGAAAATAAAATAAAATACTTCCCGACCTCGAAAAAATCTGGGAAAAATGTGTAAAGTTGGATTGGATTTTTGCACATCGTCCTTTGTGCAAAATTTCAAGCTCAAGAATATCCAAGCAATGATATTCTTTAGTAGGGAGGGGTGCTCAGCTGTGGACCTAGTAGTGTCTACCCCTCTGCTGAGTAGCTGCAATAACACTTTGATAGCTCTTTAGGGTGGTGGCCCGGATCTGGACCATGGGGCGCCGGCTGGGCTGGCCGCCCATAGGCCTGCCGCGGGGGAGTTAGGGAATTTGTGGGGCTGCTGCTAGACTCGGGACTAACGTCGGGGGGGCCTTCATGTGGCCCGAAGTAACGCCGCCATCTGTTTGACCCGTTTCCGGCCGGCGGACGACCCGATTCCGGCCACCGTCCCTGTGACCCGCTCCAGGCCGTTTGGTGCTGCGTGGGGGCTGGTTATCGCCGCGGTCTGCGGAGCGCGCACGCCCTCTGATTTGCCAGCGCCGACGTGCCACACAATAGGCAGCACCATAAAACGACGCCTTATCGTCTTGGCGCGACGTCACGATTCCGGCCACCGTCGCCGGGACCCGCTCCAAGCCGATAGGTGGCGCGTTGGGCTCTGCTTATCCGCGGCTGATTGGGCGTGGGGCTGCTCTTAGAACAAGCACGCGCTCCGCTTCCAAGGGTGCTGGCAGCCGACGACGCGCTCATCTCAGCTCTGCCGCTCGCGACGTAAGTTCCCGAGGTGGCGGTGGCCCGGAAACCTCTTCCCGTCACCCGCTCCAAGCCGTTGGGCGGCGTTGGGGCTGGTCTTTTATCCGCGAATGTTGGGTCATCGGGGCGTTGGGGCCTCTTAACAGGATTACCCTCGTGCCAAGGTGCTGGCAGCCCCAACCGGCGCCCAACGGACTTGGCGCTAGCTAACGGCTCGACGTTCCCGAATTCGGCCACCGGACTGCCCGTAGGACCCGCTCCAATGCGTGGTGGCGGTTTGGGGCTGCTTATCCGCGGTCTCGGGAGTGGCGGCTCCTTAACAGGATTCCCCTCGTGCCAAGGTGCAGGCAGCCCCAACGCGCCCAACGGCTTGGCGTGACAGTCACGGCAGCTGGTGGCCGCTGCCTGTGCTCGCAAGGCTGGAGGCCTGGCCGACGTGTCTGGTGCGGACCGCCGAGCTTGGGGATTGCGAGGAGAGCTGTACCGCGTGGGCGTGCTGCATTCAGTTGCGGCGCTGCTGCACCAAGGTTTGCTGGCTTTCATCGCCATCCCCAAGCTCACGCTGCGCGATGTGCTGCCCGCTGCCGAGGCCTGGCCTCCGTTTCTTCCGAGCTGAGGCAGATGGCCCCCCGAATGATTGTCCCCGTTGCTCCCCCCGCGGGCTGTCCCTTCGAGCATCCGTGTGCGTCCCCCGCGGCTTTGTTGCGTGTCTCCTTCGAGATCCCCCGCGTCCCCCGCGGCTTGTTGCTTGTCCCTTCGAGATCCTTCGCGTCCCCCAGCTGCGTGGTTGCTTGTCCCTTCGAGATCCTTTCGCGTCCAGCGGTGCGGGCATACGATCACTCTCGGGAGTTTCCACTTGCCCTCGTGGCCGTGGTTTCGCTAGCTCGGGATTGTTGTCGCGTGTACGCTAGAGTCGCCTTATGGGTAATGACGCGGGTAATTGGCAGGTCGGTGTTTTTTGTTCGTGTAGGTTGGGGGGGGGGCGTTGGCAGGCTCCGTGCTTGTGCACCGAACTGTCGGCCTGCTGCCCCCATCACTCTCGGCCCAAGGCCCTGGGTGCCATGCGGCGTGGCGGGGTTCCTGTGCTGCGTAACCCACCTCGGTGGAATTTGAATGTGAAGCTGTCCCTCTCCGCCGCGCGCCCGTCGCGGGGGGGCGCGGGAGGAAACCTAGCAGCGGCGCCCGTGTTCCAGTCGAGCGGAATCCCGCCGAAACTGGCCCACGTGCGGGTCGCTCGTGCTTTCGGATGGCGGTAATGCGCGATGCACGGCTGCGGGGGCCTCCGCCCCCTGCGACCGTCCCGTTCGAGCCAGCTCGTGCTCGATAGCACCGACTTCCTCGCCCGTCTCGGCCCCTCGTCTCATCGGCGTCGCGGATCGTGCGGGTCGTGGTTGTCGCTCAAGGACTGACTACACTGGACTTGCATCCTGCCAGTGTATTCATTGTGCTTGTCTCAAAGATTAAGCCATGCATGTAGTAAGTATGAACTAATTCAGACTGTGATAAATCGCAGAATGGCTCATTAAATCAGTTATAGTTTGTATTGATGTCTCGGTATAATGCTACTCGGATAACCGTAGTAATTCTAGAGCTAATACGTGCAACAAACCCCGACTTGGGGGAAGGGACGCATTTATGAGATGTAAAAGGTCGCACGCGCCGGGCTTATGCTCTCGTTGCTCTGATGATTCATGATAAAATCTCGACGGATGATACGGCCATCGTGCTGGCGAGCGGCATCATTCAAATTTCTGCCCTATCAACCTTTCGATGGTAGGAGTAGAGGCCTACCTATGGTTTGGTG
>JAQIZT010000296.1:10000-20000 GCA_029228515.1 Populus alba x Populus x berolinensis | reverse complement strand
TGGGCTGTCTCAGGCCAGGCAGTGAAAATTCGTCAAGGGGACTGCGCCTGACGAAGCAGGGGCTGTTCCAGACACAGCGGGCAGTGCTCGGAATCGGCAGCGCCGACGAAATCGGCGAAGTCGGCAGAATCGGCAGCCAGGTGCTGGCGATGAAGTCCGGACTGTTTTATAGTCAGAGGCCGTGACGAAAAAGACTGGGGGCCTAGCACGCGCTGGGGCAGCGGCAGCGATGCCCACAGCGGGAAAAATCGGCAGCGCAGATTTTTTTAGACGAACATGGGCTGGACGCTGGGGCTGTCCAGGCCAGGCAGGAAAATTCCGTCAAGGGGATGCGTCTGACGAAGCAGGGGCTGTTCAGACACAGTGGGCAGTGCTGGAATCGGCATGCGCCAACGAAATCGTCAAAGTCGGCAGAATCGTGCAGCCGGTGCTGGCAGAATGAGTCTGGATCTGTTTATAGTCCTAGGCGTGACGAAAAAAGACTGGGGGCCTAGGCACGCGCTGGGGGCAAGGCGGCAGGCGATGCCCACAGCGGGAAAAATCGGCATGCGCAGATTTTTTTGACGAACATGGGCTTGGACGCTGGGTTTTTTTTTTTTTTTTTTTTTTTTGTTTTTTGTTCCAGGCCAGGCAGGAAAAATTCGTCAAGGGGATGCGCTGACGAAGCAGGGGCTGTTCAGACAGCAGCCGGGCAGAGTGCTGGAATCGCAGCGCCGACGAACATCGGCGAAGTCGGCCAGAATCGGCAGCCGGTGCTGGCGATGAGTCCCGGACTGTTTTATAGTCCTAGGCGTGACGAAAACGACTCTGGGGCCTAGGCATTTCACGTCTGGGGCGAGGGGCAGCGATGCCAACAGTGGGAAAAATCGGCAGCGCAGATTTTTTTTTGACGAACATGGGCTGTCCAAGGCCAGGCAGGAAAAATCGTCAAGGGGGATTGCGCTGACGAAAGCAGGGGCTGTTCAGACACAGCGGGCAGTGGCTGGAATCGGCCAGCGCCGACGAAAATCGGCGAAGTCGGTTCAGAATCGGCAAGCCGGTGCTGGCGATGAGTCTGGACTGTTTATAGTCCCTAGGCTGACGAAAAAGACTGGGGGCCTAGGCACGCGCCTGGGGCAGCGGCAGCGATGCCCACTAGCGGGAAAAATCGGCATCGCGCCCCAGATTTTTTGACGAAAATAAACACATGGGCATTGGACGCTGGGCTGGTCCAGGCCAGGCAAGGAAAATTCGTTCAAGGGGATTGCGCTGACGAAGGCAGGGGCTGTTCAGAACAACAGCGGGGCAGTGCTGGAATCGGCAGCGCCGACGAAAATCGGCAGAAGATCGGCAAAAAAAGAATCGGCAGCCGGTGCTGGCGAAGGAGTCCGGACTGTTTATAGTCCTAGGCGTGACGAAAAAGACTGGGGGCCTAGGCACCGCCGCTGGGGCAAAGCGCAAAAGCGATGCCCACAGCGGGAAAAATCGGCAGCGCAGATTTTTTGACGAACATGGGCTGGAACTATACTGGGACTGTCCAGGCCAGGCAGGAAAATTCGTCAAGGGGATGCGCTGAACGAAGCAGTGGGCTGTTCAGCACACAGCGGGCAAGTGCTGGAATCGGCAGCGCCACACGAAATCGGGCAAAGTCGGCAGAATCCGGCAGCCCAAGTGCTGGCGATGAGTCTGGACTGTTTATAGTCCTAGGCCGTGACGAAACAAGACTGGGGGCCTAGGCAACATGCGCCTGGGGCAGCGGCAGCGGATGCCCACAGCGGGAAAAAATTCGGGCAGCCGCAGATTTTTTGACGAACATGGGCTGGACGCTGGGCTGTCCCAGGCCAGGCAGGAAAATTCGTCAAGGGGATGCGCTGACGAAGCAGGGGCTGTTCAAACAAACAGCGGGCAGTGCTGGAATCGGCAGCGCCGACGAAATCGGCGAAGTCGCCAGAATCCAGGCAGCCCGGTGCTGGCGATGAGTTCCAGGACTGTTTATAGTCCTAAGGCGTGGACGGAAAAACGTACTAGGGGGCCTAGGCACACAACGCTGGGGGCAGTGGCAGCGATGCCAACAGTGGGAAAAATTCGGCATCCCCGCCCCCCCACACGCCCAGCCGGACGCCCCACCCCCCGCGCAGATTTTTTGACGAACATGGGCTGTCCAGGCCAGGCAGAGAAAAATCGTCAAGGGGATGCGCTGACGAAGCAGGGGCTGTTCAGGACACAGCGGGCAGTTGCTGGAATCGGACAGCGCCGACGAAATCGGCGAAGTCGGCAGAACTCGCCAGCCGGTGCTGGCGATGAGTCTGGACTGTTTTATAGTCCTATGGCGTGACGAAAAAGACTGGGGGCCTAGGCACGCGCTGGGGCAGCGGCAGCGATGCCCACAGCGGGAAAAATCGGCAGCGCAGATTTTTTGACTAACATATGGCTGACGCTGGGCTGGTCCAGGCCAGGCAGGAAAATTCGTCAAGGGGATAAGCGCTGACGAAAGCAGGGGCTGATTCAGACACAAAAAGCGGGCAGTGGCTAGAATCGGCAGCGCCCGACGAAATCGGCGAAGTCGGTAGAATTCGGCAGCCGGTGCTGGCGATGAGTCCGGACTGTTTATAGTCCTAGTGAGAGCGTGTAACGAAAAAGACTGGGGGCCCTAGGCACAGCGCTGGGGCAGCGGCAGCGATGCCCACAGCGGGATAAAATCGTCAGCGCAGATTTTTTGAACGAACATAAGGGCTGGACGCTGGGTCCCCTGTCCAGGTCACACACCCCACCAGGGCAGGAAAATTCGTCAAGGGGATGCGCTGACGAAAGCAGGGGCTGTTCAGACACAGCGGGCAGTGCTGGAAGCCTGGCAGCGCCAACGAAATCGCAAAGTCGCAGAATCGGCAGCCGGTGCTGGTGATGAGTCTGGACTGTTTAGTAGTCCCTAAGCCGTGACGAAAAAAGACTGGGGGCCTAGGCACCGCGCTGGGGCAGCGGCAGCGATGCCCACAGCGGGAAAAATCGTGGCCTCGGCAAGCGCAGATTTTTTGACGAAACATAGGGCTGGACGCTGGGCCTGTCCAGGCCAGGCAGGAAAATTTCGTCAAGGGGATGCGCTGGACAGAAGCAGGGGCTGTTCATACACAGCGGGGCGGCAGTGCTGGAATCCGGCAGCGCCGACGAAAGTCGGCAGTAAGTCGGCCAGAATCGCAGCCGGTGCTGGCGATGAGTCCCCGGACTGTTGTTATAGTCCTAGCGTGAACGAAACGACTGGGGCCTAGCACACGCTGGGGCTGGGTGCATGCGATGCCAACAGTGGGAAAAATCAGTCAGCGCAGATTTTTTTGACAGAACATGGGCTTGTCCCAGGCCAGGCAGGAAAAATCGTCAAGGGAATGCCAGCTGACGAAGCAGGTGGCTGTTTCAGACACAGCGGGCAGTAGCTTGGAATCGGCAGCGCCGAACGAAACTCGGGCGAAGTCGGCAGAAATCGGCAGCCGGTGCTGGCGATGAGTCTGGACTGTTTTTATAGTCCTAGGCGTGACGAAAAAGACTGGGGGTCCTAGGCACGCGCTGGGGCAGCGGCAGCGATGCCCACAGCGGGAAAAATCGGCAGCTGCAGATTTTTTGACGAACATTGGCTGGACGCTGGGCTGGTCCAGGCCAGGCAGGAAAATTCGTCAAGGGGATGCGCTGAACGAAGCAGGGGCTGTTTCCAGACACAGCGGGCAGTGCTGGAATCGGCAGCGCCGGACGAAATCGGCTGAAGTCGGCAGAATCGGCAGCCGGTGCAGGCGAATGAGACCCGACTGTTTATAGTCCTAGGCGTGACGAAAAAGACTGGGGGCCTAGGCACGCGCTGCTGGGCACAGGCGGCAGCAGATGCCCACAGCGGGGAAAAATCCGGGCAGCGAGCAGATTTTTTGACGAACATGGGCTGGACGCTGGGCTGTCCAGGCCAGGCAGGAAAATTCGTCAAGGGGATTGCGCTTGACGAAGCAGGGGCTGTTTCAGAACTACAGCGGGCAGTGCTGGAAATCGGCAGCGCCAAACGAAATCGTGGCAAAGTCTGGCGCAGAAATCGGGCATGCCGTGCTGGCGATGAGTCTGGACTGTTTATATAGTCCTAGGCGTGACGAAAAAGACTGGGGGCCTAGGCACGGCGCTGGGGCGAGCGGCAGCGATAGCCCACAGCGGGAAAAATCGGCAGCGCAGATTATATTGACGAACATGGGCTGGACGCAGGCTGTCCAGGCCCAGGGAAAGGGAGGTGGAAAAAAATGGGGGGGGGGGGGGAAAATTCGTCAAGGGGATGCGCTGACGAAGCAGGGGCTGTTCAGACATCAGCGGGCAGTGCTGAAAATCGGCAGCGCCGACGAAATCGGCGAAGTCGGCAGAGATCGGCAGCCGGTGCCTGGCGATGAGTCCGGACTGTTTATAAGTCCTAGGCGTGACGAAAAACGACTGGGGGCCTAGGCACACGCTGGGGCAGTGGCATGCGATGCCAGACAGTGGGAAAAATCGGCAGCGCAGGGATTTTTTGACGAACATGGGCTGTCCAGGCCAGGAAGGAAAAATCGTCAAGGGGATGCGCTGACGAAGCAGGGCTGTTCAAAACACAGCGGGCATGCTGGAATCGGCAGCGCGCGACGAAATCGGCGAAGTCGGCAGAAATCGGCAGCCCGGTGCTGGCGAATGAGTCTGGACTGTTTATAGTCCTAGGCGTGACGAAAAAGACTGGGGGCCTAGGCACGCGCTGGGGCAGCGGCAGCGATTGCCCACAGCGGGAAAAATCGGCAGCGACAGATTTTTTGACGAACTTAGATATAAATATTGTGGGTTGGGGGCTTGACGCTGGGGCTGTCCAGGCCATGCAGGAAAATTCCGTCAAGGGGATGGCGCTGACGGAAGCAGGGGCTGTTCAGACACAGCCGGGCAGTGCTGGAATCGGCAGCGTCCTGACGAAATCGGCGAAGTCGGCAGAATCGGCAGCCGGTGCTGGCGATGAGTCGGGACTGTTTATAGTCCTAGGCGTGACGAAAAAGACTGGGGGCCCTAGGCACGCGCTGGGGCAAGCGGCAGCGATGCCCACATGCGGGAAAGATAAAAAAATCGCAGCGCAGATTTTTATGACGAACATAGGGCTGGACGCTGGCTGTCCAGGCCAGGCAGGAAAAATTCGTCAAGGGGATGCGCTGACGAAGCAGGGGCTGTTCAGACACAGCGGCAGCAGTGCTGGAATCGGCAGCGCCAAACGAAATCGCAAAGTCGGCAGAAATCGGCAGCCGGTGCTGGCGATGAGTCTGGACTGTTTTATAGTCCTAGGCGTTGACAGAAAAAGACTGGGGGCCTAGGGCACCAACGCGCTGGGGCAGCGGCAGCGATGCCCACAGCGGGAAAAATCTGGCAGCGCAGATTTTCTTGACGAACATGGGCTGGACTCTGGGCTGTCCAGGCCAGGCAGGAAAATTCCGTCAAGGGGGAATGCGCTGACGAAGCAGGGGCTGTTCAGAACACAGCGGTGCAGTGCTGGAATCGGCAGCGCCGACGAAATCGGCGAAGTCGGCCAGAATCGGCAGCCGGTGCTGGCGATGAGTCCCGACTGTTTTTATAGTCCTCAGGCGTTGACGAAAACCGACTGGGGGGCCTAGGCACAACGCTGGTGCAGGGGCAGCGATGCCAACAGTGGGAAAAATCGTCAGCGCAGATTTTTTTGGACGAACATGGGCTGTCCATGCCAGGGCAGGAAAAATCCCCGACAAGGTGATGCGCTGACGAAGCAGGGGCTAGTTCAGACACAGCGGGCAGTGGCTGGAATCGGCAGCGCCGACGAAATCGGCGAAGTCCGGCAGAATCGGCGCAGCCGGTGCCTAGGCGATGAGTCCTGGACTGTTTATAGTCCTAGGCGTGACGAAAAAGACTGGGGGCCTCGGCTCTGCGCTGGGGCAGCGGCAGCGATGCCCACTCCCCCGCGGGAAAAATCGTCAGCGCAGATTTTTTGACGAACATGGGCTGGACGCTGGCTTGTCTCAGGTCCAGGCAGGAAAATTCGTGAAGGGGATGCGCTGACGAAGCAGGGGCTGTTCAGACACAGCGGCCAGTGCTGGAATCGGCAGCGCCGACGAAAATCGGCGAAGTCGGCAGAATCGGCAGCCGGTGCTGGCGATGAGTCCGGACTGTTTATAGTCCTAGGCGTGACGAAAAAGACTGGGGGCCTAGGCACGCGCTGGGGCAGCGGCAGCGATGCCTACAGCGGGAAAAATCGGCAGCGCAGATATTTTGACGAACAGTGGCTGGAAGCTGGGCTGTCCAGGCCAGGCAGGAAAATTTCGTCAAGGGGATGCGCTGACGAAGCAGGGGCTGTTCAGACACAGCGGGCAGTGCTGGAATCGGCAGCGCCAACGTAATCGGCAAAGTCGCAAGAATCGGCAGCCATGCTGGCGATGAGTCTTGACTGTTTATAGTCCTAGGCGTGACGAAAAAGACTGGGGGCCTAGGCACGCGCTGGGGCAGCGGCAGCGATGCCCACAGCGGGAAAAATCGGCAGCGCAGATTTTTTGACGAACATGGGCTGGACGCTGGGCTGTCCAGGCCAGGCAGACAAATTCGTCAAGGGGATGCGCTGAGGGCGAAGCAGGGGCTGTTCAGACACAGCGGGCAGTGCTGGAATCGGCAGTCGCCGACGAAATCGGCGAAGTTCGCAGAATCGGCAGCCGGTGCTGGCGATGATCCCGGACTGTTTATAGTCCTAGGCGTGACGAAAACGACTGGGGGCCTAGGCACACGCTGGGGCAGGGGCAGAGCGGCAGCGATGCCCAACAGTGGGAAAAATCGGCAGCGCGGCTTTGTGCATGCTGGAGGCCCGTCGGGGAAAATCGGCAGCAGCATATTTGGTGACGAACACGGGCTGGACGCTGGGCTGTCACGGCCAGGCAGGAAAATTCGTCGAGGGGACGCGCTGACGAAACAGGGGCTGTTCAGACCCAGCAAGGCAAGTGTTGGAAATCGGCAGCGCGGACGAAACGAGGGGCTGTTCAGAACAAATCGGCAACGTCGGAAAAATCAGCAAGCGCGGAATTGTGCAGCTGGAGGCGCTATCAGCTGGCTGCCCGCAACGAGTCATTCACTTCTCTGCCCTATCAACATAACTCCCGAAATGTGTTGTTCGCTATCGTGGAAGAAGAGATCTCTTCCTCCCCGCGTCGGTCCGGTGCGATTACCCGGCGGCGTCGTTCAAATCACTGACCAATCGGCTACAACTGCTGATGGGGGGGATTAGAGGCCTGCCATGGTGGTGAGGGGAGGCCAAGACCGTGAAAGCAAGAGTTTTCCCGGGGCTCCTCCGCTGGCCGCGCATGCGCGCTGCCGGTTTTCCCGCATCCCGCCAAGAAAACGTCGTGCTTTCCACGTGAAACCAAACCAGTAAAATCAGCCATATTTTTGTGAGGCTGCCAGCCGAATTTGGGGTCATTCCGGGCCGGTTCCTATTTTTGCGTATTTCCTTGATTTTCAATGGTAGGAAAATAAAAAAAAATACTTCCCGACCTCGAAAAAATCTGGGAAAATTTATAAAGGTGGATTGGATTTTTGCCAACCTATGTGCAAAATTTCAGCTCAAAATACCAAGAAATGAATTTTTTAGAGGGGGGGTGACAGCTGGGACCTAGTAGTGTCTACCCCTGCCAGAGCTGCAATAACACTTATAGCTCTTTAGGGGGGTGGCCATGGGGCGCGCTGGCTGGCGCCCATAGGCCTGCCGCGGGGGCTGCTGCTACGCTCGGACTAACGTGGGGGGCCTCACGGCCCGAAGTAACGCCGCCATCGATGACCCGTTTTCCGGCCGGCGACGACCCGATTCCGACCACCGCCCTATAAAAATCACACGCGCGCGCGCGCGCGCGCCCGCCCGCGCCCGCTGGGCGCTGGGGCGCTGGGGCGCTGGGCCTGGGCGCTGGGGCCTGGGGGCCTGGGGCCTGAGGGCCTGGGGCCCTTGGGGGCCCTTGGGCTCTTGGGCGATTGGGCGCGCGCGCGCGCGGCAGTGGTTCCCCTGCCGCGCTGCGCAACGGGGGCTGACGCGGGGACAGCCCCTGCTGCCTTGCTATCTTACCCGCGGGGGGGCTGCCTTCGGGCCCTGGCCCCCTGCGCTCTTGCCTGCCCCCCGCGCGGGTGAGGCTAGGCACACGCTGGGGCAGCGGCAGCGATAACAACAGTGGGAAAAATCGGCAGCGCGGTAAATGCCGCTGGAGGCCCGTCGCGGAAAATCGGCAGCGCAGATTTGTTGACGAACACGGGCTGGACGCTGGGCTGGCCAGGCCTGGCAGGAAAATTCGTCTAGGGGGTAGGCTCACGGCAACGGGGGCTGACGCGGGGACAGCCCCTGCTGGCTTGCTATCTTGCCCGCGGGGGGGCTGCCGTCGGGCCCGGGGCAGCGGCAGCGATGCCAGCGGTGGGAAATATCGGCAGCGCGGACAGCCCCTGCTGGCTTGCTATCTTGCCCGCGGGGGGGCTGCCTTCGGGCCCGGGGCAGCGGCAGCGATGCCAGCGGTGGGAAATATCGGCAGCGCGGACAGCCCCTGCTGGCTTGCTATCTTGCCCGCGGGGGGGCTGCCTTCGGGCCCGGGGCAGCGGCAGCGATGCCAGCGGTGGGAAATATCGGCAGCGCGGACAGCCCCTGCTGGCTTGCTATCTTGCCCGCGGGGGGGCTGCCTTCGGGCCCGTGGCAGCGGCAGCGATGCCAGCGGTGGGAAATATCGGCAGCGCGGACAGCCCCTGCTGGCTTGCTATCTTGCCCGCGGGGGGGCTGCCTTCGGGCCCGTGGCAGCGGCAGCGATGCCAGCGGTGGGAAATATCGGCAGCGCGGACAGCCCCTGCTGGCTTGCTATCTTGCCCGCGGGGGGGCTGCCTTCGGGCCCGGGGCAGCGGCAGCGATGCCAGCGGTGGGAAATATCGGCAGCGCGGACAGCCCCTGCTGGCTTGCTATCTTGCCCGCGGGGGGGCTGCCTTCGGGCCCGGGCAGCGGCAGCGATGCCAGCGGTGGGAAATATCGGCAGCGCGGACAGCCCCTGCTGGCTTGCTATCTTGCCCGCGGGGGGCTGCCTTCGGGCCCGGGGCAGCGGCAGCGATGCCAGCGGTGGGAAATATCGGCAGCGCGGACAGCCCCTGCTGGCTTGCTATCTTGCCCGCGGGGGGGCTGCCTTCGGGCCCGTGGCAGCGGCAGCGATGCCAGCGGTGGGAAATATCGGCAGCGCGGACAGCCCCTGCTGGCTTGCTATCTTGCCCGCGGGGGGGCTGCCTTCGGGCCCGGGCAGCGGCAGCGATGCCAGCGGTGGGAAATATCGGCAGCGCGGACAGCCCCTGCTGGCTTGCTATCTTGCCCGCGGGGGGCTGCCTTCGGGCCCGTGGCAGCGGCAGCGATGCCAGCGGTGGGAAATATCGGCAGCGCGGACAGCCCCTGCTGGCTTGCTATCTTGCCCGCGGGGGGCTGCCTTCGGGCCCGTGGCAGCGGCAGCGATGCCAGCGGTGGGAAATATCGGCAGCGCGGACAGCCCCTGCTGGCTTGCTATCTTGCCCGCGGGGGGGCTGCCTTCGGGCCCGTGGCAGCGGCAGCGATGCCAGCGGTGGGAAATATCGGCAGCGCGGACAGCCCCTGCTGGCTTGCTATCTTGCCCGCGGGGGGCTGCCTTCGGGCCCGGGGCAGCGGCAGCGATGCCAGCGGTGGGAAATATCGGCAGCGCGGACAGCCCCTGCTGGCTTGCTATCTTGCCCGCGGGGGGGCTGCCTTCGGGCCCGTGGCAGCGGCAGCGATGCCAGCGGTGGGAAATATCGGCAGCGCGGACAGCCCCTGCTGGCTTGCTATCTTGCCCGCGGGGGGGCTGCCTTCGGGCCCGGGGCAGCGGCAGCGATGCCAGCGGTGGGAAATATCGGCAGCGCGGACAGCCCCTGCTGGCTTGCTATCTTGCCCGCGGGGGGGCTGCCTTCGGGCCCGTGGCAGCGGCAGCGATGCCAGCGGTGGGAAATATCGGCAGCGCGGACAGCCCCT
>JAQIZT010000295.1:0-30839 GCA_029228515.1 Populus alba x Populus x berolinensis | reverse complement strand
ACGACGTCCTGTCGGGCCAGTCCACCGGCAAGACGAGAGTACCCGATCAAAAGGTCCCTATCTATAGATCCGACCGTTGGATGGCGCTCAAATTTTTTCTCGAGTTTCCAAAGGCTGTTTCCAATGGAGAAGCGTCGAATCAAGATGAAATTGCGACGACGTCCTGTCTGGCCAGTCCACCGGCAGGACGAGAGTACCGGATCAAAAAGTCCATATCTATAGATCCGACTGTTGGATGGCGCTCAAATTTTTTTCACGAGTTTTCGGAGGCTGTTTCCCATGGAGTAGCGTCGAATCGAGAGGAAATGGCGACGACGTCCTGTCGGGCCAGTCCACCGGCAGGACGAGAGTACCGGATCAAAAGGTCTTATCTATAGATCCGACCGTTGGATGGCGCTCAAATTTTTTCTCGAGTTTCAAAAGCTGTTTCCAATGGAGAAGCGTCGAAACAGATGAAATAGCGACGACGTCCTGTCGGGCCAGTCCACCGGCAAGACGAGAGTACCCGATCAAAAAGTACCTATCTATAGATCCGACCGTTGGATCGCTCTCAAATTTTTTCTCGAGTTTTCCAAAGGCTGTTTCCAATGGAGAAGAGTCGAATCGAGATGAAATTGCGACGACGTCCTGTCTGGCCAGTCCACCGGCAGGACGAGAGTACCGGATCAAAAAGTCCATATCTATAGATCCGACTGTTGGATGGCGCTCAAATTTTTTTCACGAGTTTTCGGAGGCTGTTTCCAATGGAGTAGCGTCAAATCAAGATGAAATGGCGACGACGTCCTGTCGGGCCAGTCCACCGGCAGGACGAGAGTAACGGATCAAAAAGGTCTTTATCTATAGATCCGACCGTTGGATGCGCTCAAATTTTTTCTCGAGTTTCAAAAGGCTGTTTCCAATGGAGAAGCGTCGAATCAAGATGAAATAGCGACGACGTCCTGTCGGGCCAGTCCACCGGCAGGACGAGAGTACCCGATCAAAGGTCCCTATCTATAGATCCGACCGTTGGATCGCTCTCAAATTTTTTTCTCGAGTTTCCAAAGGCTGTTTCCAATGGAGTAGCGTCGAATCGAGATGAAATGCGACGACGTCCTGTCGGCCAGTCCACCGGCAGGACGAGAGTACCCGATCAAAAGGTCCTATCTATAGATCCGACCGTTGGATGGCTCTCAAATTTTTTTCTCGAGTTTCAAGAGGCTGTTTCCAATGGAGAAGAGTCGAATCAAGATGAAATTGCGACGACGTCCTGTCTGGCCAGTCCACCGGCAGGACGAGAGTACCGGATCAAAAAGTCCATATCTATAGATCCGACCGTTGGATGGCGCTCAAATTTTTTTCACGAGTTTCGGAGGCTGTTTCCCATGGAGTAGCGTCGAATCGAGAGAAATGGCGACGACGTCCTGTCGGGCCAGTCCACCGGCAGGACGAGAGTACCGGATCAAAAGGTCTTATCTATAGATCCGACCGTTGGATGGCGCTCAAATTTTTTCACGAGTTTCAAAAGGCTGTTTCCAATGGAGAAGCGTCGAATCAAGATGAAATAGCGACGACGTCCTGTCGGGCCAGTCCACCGGCAAGACGAGAGTACCCGATCAAAAAGTCCCTATCTATAGATCCGACCGTTGGATCGCTCTCAAATTTTTTCTCGAGTTTCCAAAGGCTGTTTCCAATGGAGAAGAGTCGAATCGAGATGAAATTGCGACGACGTCCTGTCTGGCCAGTCCACCGGCAGGACGAGAGTACCGGATCAAAAAGTCCATATCTATAGATCCGACCGTTGGATGGCGCTCAAATTTTTTTCACGAGTTTTCGGAGGCTGTTTCCCATGGAGTAGCGTCGAATCGAGATGAAATGGCGACGACGTCCTGTCGGCCAGTCCACCGGCAGGACGAGAGTACCGGATCAAAAGGTCCTTATCTATAGATCCGACCGTTGGATGGCGCTCAAATTTTTTCTCGAGTTTCCAAAGGCTGTTTCCAATGGAGAAGCGTCGAACAAGATGAAATAGCGACGACGTCCTGTCGGGCCAGTCCACCGGCAGGACGAGAGTACCGGATCAAAAGTCCATATCTATAGATCCGACCGTTGGATGGCGCTCAAATTTTTTTCACGAGTTTTCGGAGGCTGTTTCCAATGGAGAAGCGTCGAATCGAGATGAAATGGCGACGACGTCCTGTCGGGCCAGTCCACCGGCAGGACGAGAGTACCGATCAAAAGGTCCTTATCTATAGATCCGACCGTTGGATGGCTCTCAAATTTTTTCACGAGTTTTCGGAGGCTGTTTCCAATGGAGTAGCGTCGAATCAAGATGAAAGTGGAGTGACGTCCTGTCGGGCCAGTCCACCGGCAGGACGAGAGTACCGGATCAAAAGGTCCTTATCTATAGATCCGACCGTTGGATGGCTCTCAAATTTTTTTCTCGAGTTTCCGAGGCTGTTTCCAATGGAGAAGAGTCGAATCGAGATGAAATTGCGACGACGTCCTGTCTGGCCAGTCCACCGGCAGGACGAGAGTACCCGATCAAAAGGTCCATATCTATAGATCCGACCGTTGGATGGCGCTCAAATTTTTTCACGAGTTTTCGGAGGCTGTTTCCAATGGAGTAGCGTCGAATCAAGATGAAATTGGACGACGTGCTGTCGGGCCAGTCCACCGGCAGGACGAGAGTACCGATCAAAAGGTCCTTATCTATAGATCCGACCGTGGGATGGCTCTCAAATTTTTTTCTCGAGTTTCCAAAGGCTGTTTCCAATGGAGAAGAGTCGAATCGAGATGAAATTGCGACGACGTCCTGTCTGGCCAGTCCACCGGCAGGACGAGAGTACCGGATCAAAAGGTCCTTATCTATAGATCCGACCGTTGGATGGCGCTCAAATTTTTTCTCGAGTTTCCAAAGGCTGTTTCCAATGGAGAAGCGTCGAATCAAGATGAAATAGCGACGACGTCCTGTCGGGCCAGTCCACCGCAGGACGACAGTACCGGATCAAAAAGTCCATATCTATAGATCCGACCGTTGGATCGCTCTCAAATTTTTTCACGAGTTTTCGCAGGCTGTTTCCAATGGAGTAGCGTCGAATCGAGATGAAATGGCGACGACGTCCTGTCGGGCCAGTCCACCGGCAGGACGAGAGTACCGGATCAAAAGGTCCTTATCTATAGATCCGACCGTTGGATGGCGCTCAAATTTTTTCTCGAGTTTTGAAAGGCTGTTTCCAATGGAGAAGCGTCGAAACAAGATGAAATAGCGACGACGTCCTGTCGGGCCAGTCCACCGGCAGACGAGAGTACCGGATCAAAAGGTCCCTATCTATAGATCCGACCGTTGGATCGCTCTCAAATTTTTTTCTCGAGTTTCCAAAGGCTGTTTCCAATGGAGAAGCGTCGAATCGAGATGAAATTGCGACGACGTCCTGTCTGGCCAGTCCACCGGCAGGACGAGAGTACCGGATCAAAAAGTCCATATCTATAGATCCGACCGTTGGATGGCGCTCAAATTTTTTTCACGAGTTTTCGGAGGCTGTTTCCCATGGAGTAGCGTCGAATCGAGATGAAATGGCGACGACGTCCTGTCGGGCCAGTCCACCGGCAGGACGAGAGTACCGGATCAAAAGGTCCTTATCTATAGATCCGACCGTTGGATGGCGCTCAAATTTTTTCTCGAGTTTCCAAAGGCTGTTTCCAATGGAGAAGCGTCGAAACAAGATGAAATAGCGACGACGTCCTGTCGGGCCAGTCCACCGGCAGGACGAGAGTACCGGATCAAAAGTCCATATCTATAGATCCGACCGTTGGATGGCGCTCAAATTTTTTTCACGAGTTTTCGGAGGCTGTTTCCAATGGAGAAGCGTCGAATCGAGATGAAATGGCGACGACGTCCTGTCGGGCCAGTCCACCGGCAGGACGAGAGTACCGGATCAAAAGGTCCTTATCTATAGATCCGACCGTTGGATGGCTCTCAAATTTTTTTCACGAGTTTTCGGAGGCTGTTTCCAATGGAGTAGCGTCGAATCAAGATGAAATGGAGTGACGTCCTGTCGGGCCAGTCCACCGGCAGGACGAGAGTACCGGATCAAAAGGTCCTTATCTATAGATCCGACCGTTGGATGGCTCTCAAATTTTTTCTCGAGTTTCCAAAGGCTGTTTCCAATGGAGAAGAGTCGAATCGAGATGAAATTGCGACGACGTCCTGTCTGGCCAGTCCACCGGCAGGACGAGAGTACCGGATCAAAAGGTCCATATCTATAGATCCGACCGTTGGATGGCGCTCAAATTTTTTCACGAGTTTTCGGAGGCTGTTTCCAATGGAGTAGCGTCGAATCAAGATGAAATTGGACGACGTCCTGTCGGGCCAGTCCACCGGCAGGACGAGAGTACCGGATCAAAAGGTCCTTATCTATAGATCCGACCGTTGGATGGCTCTCAAATTTTTTTCTCGAGTTTCCAAAGGCTGTTTCCAATGGAGAAGACTCAAATCAAGATGAAATTGCGACGACGTCCAGTCTGGCCAGTCCACCGGCAGGACGAGAGTACAGGATCAAAAAGGTCCTTATCTATAGATCCGACCGTTGGATGGCGCTCAAATTTTTTCTCGAGTTTCCAAAGGCTGTTTCCAATGGAGAAGCGTCGAATCAAGATGAAATAGCGACGACGTCCTGTCGGGCCAGTCCACCAGCAGGACGACAGTACCGGATCAAAAAGTCCATATCTATAGATCCGACCGTCGGATCGCTCTCAAATTTTTTCACGAGTTTTCGCAGGCTATTTCCAATGGAGTAGCGTCGAATCGAGATGAAATGGCGACGACGTCCTGTCGGGCCAGTCCACCGGCAGGACGAGAGTACCGGATCAAAAGGTCTTTATCTATAGATCCGACCGTTGGATGGCGCTCAAATTTTTTCTCGAGTTTTGAAAGGCTGTTTCCAATGGAGAAGCGTCTAAACAAGATGAAATAGCGACGACGTCCTGTCGGGCCAGTCCACCGGCAGGACGAGAGTACCCGATCAAAAAGGTCCCTATCTATAGATCCGACCGTTGGATCGCTCTCAAATTTTTTTCTCGAGTTTCCAAAGGCTGTTTCCAATGGAGAAGAGTCGAATCGAGATGAAATTGCGACGACGTCCTGTCTGGCCAGTCCACCGGCAGGACGAGAGTACCGGATCAAAAAGTCCATATCTATAGATCCGACCGTTGGATGGCGCTCAAATTTTTTTCACGAGTTTTGGGAGGCTGTTTCCCATGGAGTAGAGTCGAATCGAGAGGAAATGGCGACGACGTCCTGTCGGGCCAGTCCACCGGCAGGACGAGAGTACCGGATCAAAAGGTCCTTATCTATAGATCCGACCGTTGGATGGCGCTCAAATTTTTTCTCGAGTTTCCAAAGGCTGTTTCCAATGGAGAAGCGTCGAATCAAGATGAAATAGCGACGACGTCCTGTCGGGCCAGTCCACCGGCAGGACGAGAGTACCGGATCAAAAGTCCATATCTATAGATCCGACCGTTGGATGGCGCTCAAATTTTTTCACGAGTTTTCGGAGGCTGTTTCCAATGGAGTAGCGTCGAATCAAGATGAAATACGACGACGTCCTGTCGGGCCAGTCCACCGGCAGGACGAGAGTACCGGATCAAAAGGTCCTTATCTAGTAGATCTCGAGCCGGTTGGATGGCTTCTCCAATTTTTTTCTCGAGTTTCCAAAGGTCTGTTTCCAATGGAGAAGAGTCGAATCAAGAATGAAAAATGCGCGACGACGTCCTGGTCGGGCCAGTCCACCGGCAGGACGAGAGTACAGGATCAAAAAGGTCCTTAACTATAGATCCGACCGGTTGGATGGCGCTCAAGTTTTTTCTCGAGTTTTCAAAGGCTGTTTCCATGGAGAAACGTCGAATCAAGATGAAATACGACGACGTCCTGTTCGGGCCATCCACCATCAGGACGACAGTACCCGATTCAAAACGTCCATATCTATAGATCCGACCGTTGGATCGGCTCTCAAATTTTTTTCACGAGTTTTCGCAGGGCTATTTCCTAAGGAGTAGCGTCGAATCGTCGATGAAAGGGGGCGACGACGTCCTGTGGGGCCAGTCTCACCGGCAAGACGAGAGTACCCGATCCAAAAGTCCCTATCTATAGATCCGACCGTTGGATGGCGCTCCGCAAATTTTTTTCTCGAGTTTTCCAAAGGCTGTTTCCAATTGGAGAAGAGTCAAATCAAGATTAAATTGCGGACGACGTCCTGTCTGGCCAGTCCACCGGCAGGACAAGAGTACCGGATCATAAAGTCCTTATCTATAGATCCCACCGTTGGAATGGCGCTCAAACTTTTTTTTTTTGGGTTTCTTTTCTTCCAGTTTCCAAAGGCTGTGCCCAATGGAGAAGAGTCGAAGTCGAGATGAAAGGGCGACAACCATCCTGTTGGGCCAGTCCACCGGCAGGTACAGAGAGGACCAGATCAAAAAGTCCATATCTATAGATCCGACTGTTGGGGCGCTCTAAAATTTTTTCACGAGTTTTCGGAGGCTGTTTCCCATGGAGTAGCGTCAAATCGAGCAGTAAATGCGACGACGTCCTGTCACACAGTCAGTCCACGGCAGGACGAGAGTACCGGATCAAAAGGTCTTTATCTATAGATCCGACCGTTGGATCGCGCTCAAATTGTTTTCACGAGTTTTCGGAGGCTGGTTTCCCATGGAGTAGCGTCGAGTCAAGAGGAAATGACGACGACGTCCTGTCGGGCCATTCCCACCGGCAGGACGAGAGTACTCGGATCAAAAGGTCCTTATCTATAGATCCAACCATTGGATGGCGCTCAAATTTTTTTCACTAGTTTTCGGAGTCTGTTTCCAATGGAGTAGTGTCGAAATCAAAGAGGAATTAGTAACAACCGGCTGTCGGGCCAGAAACCACCGGCAGGACAAGAGTAACGGATCAAAAGGTCCATATCTATAGATCCGACCGTTGGGATGGCTCTCAAATTTTTTTCTCGAGTTTCCAAAGGCTGTTTCCAATGGTGAGAAGACTCAAATCAAGAAGAAATGGCGACGACGTCCTGTCTGGCCAGTCCACCGTGCAGGACGAGAGTACAGGATCAAAAAGGGCCTTATCTATATAGATCCGACCGTTGGATCGCGCTCAAAATTTTTTCTCGAGTTTCCAAAGGGGCCCTTTTTTTTTTTCCAATTGGAGAAGCGTCGAATCCAAGATGAAATAGCGACGACGTCCTGTCTGGCCAGTCCACCAGCAGGGACGACAGTACCGGATCACAAAGTCCATATCTATAGATCCGAACCCGTCGGATCGCTCTCAAATTTTTTTCACGAGTTTTCGCAGGCTATTTTCCAATGGAGTAGCGTCGAAACGAGATGAAATGGCGACGACGTCCTGTCGGGCCAGTCCACCGGCAAGACGACAGTACCGGATCAAAAGGTCCCTATCTATAGAATCCGACCGTTGGATGGCTCTCAAATTTTTTTCACGAGTTTTCGGAGGCTGTTTCCAATGGAGTAGTGTCGAATCAAGATGAAATTGTAACGACGTGCTGTCGGGTCAGTCCACCGGCAGGACAAGAAGTAACCGATCAAAAGGCTCCTTAATCTATAGATTCCGGCCGTTGGATTGGCGCTCAAACTTTTTTCTTCCCTTTTTCCAAAAGGCTGTTTCCAATGGAGAAGAGAAATCGAGATGAAATTGTGACGACATCCTGTGGGGCCAGTCCACCGGCAGGACAAGAGTACCGGATCAAAAAGTCCCTATCTATAGACCCGACCGTCTGGATGGCTCTCCAAATTTTTTTCTCGGAGTTTTTCCAAAGGCTGTTTCCAATGGGGAAGAGTCGAATCACATGAAATTGCGACGACGTCCTTTCTGGCCACTCCACCGGCAGGACGAGACTACCGGATCAAAAAGCCCATAGATCTATAGATCCGATTGTTGGATGGCGCTCAAATTATTTTCACGAGTTTTCGGAGGCTGGTTCCCATGGAGTAGCGGCGAATCGAGAGGAAATGACGACGACGTCCTGTCGGGCCAGTCCACCGGCAGGACGAGAGTATCCGGATCAAAAAGGTCCTTATCTATAGATCCAACCATTGGATGGCGCTCAAAGTTTTTCACGAGTTTTCGGAGGCTGTTTCCACTGGAGTAGTGTCGAATCAAGATGAAATTGGTAACAACGAGCTGTCGGGCCAGTCCACCGGCAGGACAAGAGTAACCGAGTATCAAAAGGTCCCTTTACTATAGATCCGGCACCGTTGGATTGGCTCTCAAATTTTTTTCTTCTCGAGTTTTCAAGGCTGTTTCCAAGGGAGAAGAGTCAAATCGAGATGAAATTGGCGACTAAATAACTAAGCAAAAAAGACGTCCTGTATGGCCAGTCCACCGGCAGGACGAGAGTACAGATCAAAAGGTCCTCTATCTATAGACATCCGACCGGTTGGATGGCGATCACAATTTTTTCCTCGGAGTTTCCAAAGGCTTGTTTCCAATGGAGAAGCGTCGAATCAAGATGAAATAGCGACAACGTCCTTTCGGGCCAAGTGTCCACCAGCAGGACGACAGTACCGGATACAAAAAGTCCATATGCATAGATCCTACCGTTGGATCGCTCTCAAATTTTTTCACGAGTTTTCGCAGGCTATTTCCTATGGAGTAGCTTCTGAAACGAGAGTAAATGGCGAACGACGTCCTGTGGGGCCAGTCCACCGGCAAGACGAGAGTACCCGTATCAAAAGGTCCCAATCTAACTGATCCGACCGTTGGATCGCTCTCAAATTCCTGTTTTCTCGAGTTTCCAAAGGCTGTTTTCCAATGGAGAAGAGTCGAATCAAGATGAAATTGCGACGACGTCCTGTCTGGCCAGTCCACCGGCAGGACAAGTTACCGGATCACACAGGCCTTATCTATACGATCCCCACCGTTGGATGGCGCTCAAACTTTTTCTCCAGTTTTCAAAGGCTGTTTCCAATGGAGAAGAGTCGAATCGAGATGAAATGGCGACGACATCCTGTTGTGGCCAGTCCACCGGCAGAGACCAAGAGTACCGGATCAAAAAGTTCATATCTATAGAAGCCGAACCGTTGGAGGGCGCCTCAAATTTTTTCACGAGTTTTCGAAGGCTGGTTCCTTGGAGTAGCGTCAAATCGAGAGGAAATTGGAGACGACGTCCCGTCGGGGTCTTTAGTCCACCGGCAGGACAGAGAGTACCGGATCCAAAAGTCTTTATCTATAGATCCGACAATGTGGATGGCGCTCAAATTTTTTCACGAGTTTTCGGAGGCTGTTTCCAAGGGAGTAGCGTCGAATCGAGAATGAAATGGCGACGACGTCCGGTGGTGGCCAGTTCCACCGTCAAGACGAGAGTACCCGATCACAAGGTCCCTATCTATAGATCCGACCGTTGGATCGCTCTCAAAATTTTTCTTCGAGAGTTCCAAAGGCTGTTTCCAATGGAGACGAGTCCCTAATCGAGATGAAATGGCGACGACGTCCTGTCTGGCCAGTCCCACCGGCAGGACGAGAGGTACCAGATCAAAAAGTCCATATCTATAGATCCGACTGTTGGATGGCGCTCAAATTTTTTTCACGAGTTTTCGGAGGCTGTTTCCCATGGAGTAGCGTCGAATCAAGATGAAATAGCGACGACGTCCTGTCGCGCCAGTCCACCGGCAGGACGAGAGTAACGGAACAAAAGGTCTTTATCTATAGATCCGACCGATGGATCGCTCTCAAATTTTTTCACGAGTTTTTCCGAGGCTGTTTCCCAATGGAGTAGTGTCGAATCGAGATGAAATTGTGAACAACGTGCTGTCGGGCCAGTCCACCGGCACGACGAGAGTACCCGAATCAACCAAGGTTCCGTATCTATAGATCCGACCGTTGGATCCGCGCTCTCAAATATTTTTCTCCGAGTTTCCAAAGGCTGTTGTCCAATGGAGAAGAGTCGAACCAAGAATGAAATTGCGACGACGTCCACGTCTGGCCAGTCCATCGGCAGGACGAGACGTGCCGGATCAAAAAGTCCATATCTATAGATCCGACCGTTGGATGGCGCACAAATTAGTTTCACGAGTTTTCCGAGGCTGTTTCCCATGGAGCAGCGTCGAATCGAGGGGAAAAATGGCGACGACGTCCTGTCGGGCCCAGTCCACCAGCAGGACGAGAAGAACCGGATGAAAAGGTCCTTATCGATAGATCCGACCGTTGGATGGCGCTCAAATATTTTTCACGAGTTTTCGGAGGCGGTTTCCCATGGAGTAGCGTCGATTCAAGAGGAAATGACGACGACGTTCCTGTCGGCCAGTCCACCGGACAGGACGCGAGTACCGGATCAAAAGGTCCTTATCTATAGATCCAACCATTGCGGATGGCTCGCAAATTTTTTCACGAGTTTTTCGGAGTCTGTTTCCAATGGAGGAGTGTCGAATCATGATGATAATTGTAACAACGTGCTGTCCGGCCAGTCCAACCGCAGGACAAGAGTACCGGATTCAAAAGGTCCTTATCTATAGATCCGACCGTTGGATCGCTTCTCAAAGTTTTTCTCGAGTTTCAAAAGGCTGTTTCCAATGGAGAAGACTCAAATCAAGACGAAATTGCGACGACGTCCAGTCTGAGCCAGTCCACCGGCAGGACGAGAGTACCGGATCAAAAAGGTCATTTATCTAGAGATCCGACCGTTGGATGGCGCGCAAATTTTTTCTTTTATCTCGAGTTTTCCAAAGGCTTGTTTCCAATGGAGAAGCGTCGAAGCAAGATGAAATAGCGACGACGTCCTGTCGGGCCAGTCCACCAGCAAGACGACAGTAACCGATCAAAAAAGTCCTTATCTAGAGATCCGACCGTCGGATCGCCCTCAAAATTTTTTCCACGAGGTTTTCGCAGGCTATTTCCAATGGAGTAGCGTCGAATTCGAGATCAACATGGCGACGTCAGATCAGCGTACCTACCCATCACAAAGTAACATAAAGAACGACATCAAAAAATGGCACGCAAAACCCGTCCCTCCTGGTCGGCGCCTGTCCACCGGCAAGACAGACAGTACCGGAGCAAAAGGTCCCTATCTATAGATCCGAAGCCGGCGGATGGCGCTCAAAGTTTTTTCACGAGTTTTCGAGAGCGGTTTCCAATGGAGTCTAGTGTCGAATCAAGATGAAAATGGTAACAACGTGCTCTCGGTCCAGTCCACCGGCAATGACAGTAGAGTACCGGAATCAAAAGGTCCTTATCTATAGATCCGGCCGTTGGATGATGCTCCAAATTTTTTTCCTCGAGTTTCCAAGGCGGTTTCCAATGGAGAAGCTGTCGAAACAAGATGAAATAGCGACGACGTCCTGTCGGGCCAGTCCACCGGCAGGACGAGAGTACCGGATCAAAAAGTCCATATCTATAGATCCGACCGTTGGATCGCTCTCAAATTTTTTCACGAGTTTTCGGAGGCTTTTCCAATGGAGTAGCGTCGAATCGAGATGAAATTGCGACGACGTCCTGTCGGGCCAGTCCACCGGCAGGACGAGAGTACCCGATCAAAAGTTCCCTATCTATAGATCCGACCGTTGGATCGCTCTCAAATTTTTTCTCGAGTTTCCAAAGGCTGTTTCCAATGGAGAAGAGTCGAATCGAGATGAAATTGCGACGACGTCCTGTCTGGCCAGTCCACCGGCAGGACGAGAGTACCGGATCAAAAAGTCCATATCTATAGATCCGACCGTTGGATGGCGCTCAAATTTTTTCACGAGTTTTCGGAGGCTGTTTCCAATGGAGTAGCGTCGAATCAAGATGAAATTGTAACGACGTCCTGTCGGGCCAGTCCACCGGCAGGACGAGAGTACCGGATCAAAAGGTCCTTATCTATAGATCCGACCGTTGGATGGCTCTCAAATTTTTTTTCGAGTTTCCAAAGGCTGTTTCCAATGGAGAAGAGTCGAATCAAGATGAAATTGCGACGACGTCCTGTCTGGCCAGTCCACCGGCAGGACGAGAGTACCGGATCAAAAAGGTCTTTATCTATAGATCCGACCGTTGGATGGCGCTCAAATTTTTTCTCGAGTTTCCGAAGGCTGTTTCCAATGGAGAAGCGTCGAATCAAGATGAAATAGCGACGACGTCCTGTCGGGCCAGTCCACCGGCAGGACGAGAGTACCGGATCAAAAAGTCCATATCTATAGATCCGACCGTTGGATCGCTCTCAAATTTTTTCACGAGTTTTCGCAGGCTGTTTCAATGGAGTAGCGTCGAATCGAGATGAAATTGCGACGACGTCCTGTCGGGCCAGTCCACCGGCACGACGAGAGTACCCGATCAAAAGGTCCTATCTATAGATCCGACCGTTGGATCGCTCTCAAATTTTTTTCTCGAGTTTCGAAAGGCTGTTTCCAATGGAGAAGAGTCGAATCAAGATGAAATTGCGACGACGTCCTGTCTGGCCAGTCCACCGGCAGGACGAGAGTACCGGATCAAAAAGTCCATATCTATAGATCCGACCGTTGGATCGCTCTCAAATTTTTTCTCGAGTTTTCGGAGGCTGTTTCCAATGGAGTAGCGTCGAATCGAGATGAAATGGCGACGACGTCCTGTCGGGCCAGTCCACCGGCAGGACGAGAGTACCCGATCAAAAGTCCTATCTATAGATCCGACCGTTGGATCGCTCTCAAATTTTTTTCTCGAGTTTCCAAAGGCTGTTTCCAATGGAGAAGAGTCGAATCGAGATGAAATTGCGACGACGTCCTGTCTGGCCAGTCCACCGGCAGGACGAGAGTACCGGATCAAAAAGTCCATATCTATAGATCCGACCGTTGGATGGCGCTCAAATTTTTTCACGAGTTTTCGGAGGCTGTTTCCAATGGAGTAGCGTCGAATCGAGATGAAATTGAAACGACGTCCTGTCGGGCCAGTCCACCGGCAGGACGAGAGTACCGGATCAAAAGGTCCTTATCTATAGATCCGACCGTTGGATGGCGCTCAAATTTTTTCTCGAGTTTCCGAAGGCTGTTTCCAATGGAGAAGCGTCGAATCAAGATGAAATAGCGACGACGTCCTGTCGGGCCAGTCCACCGGCAGGACGACAGTACCGGATCAAAAAGTCCATATCTATAGATCCGACCGTTGGATCGCTCTCAAATTTTTTCACGAGTTTTCGTAGGCTATTTCCAATGGAGTAGCGTCGAATCGAGATGAAATAGCGACGACGTCCTGTCAGGCCAGTCCACCGGCAAGACGAGAGTACCGATCAAAAGGTCCTATCTATAGATCCGACCGTTGGATCGCTCTCAAATTTTTTTCTCGAGTTTCGAAAGGCTGTTTCCAATGGAGAAGAG
Source organism: Populus alba x Populus x berolinensis (assembly GCA_029228515.1). NCBI lineage: Eukaryota > Viridiplantae > Streptophyta > Magnoliopsida > Malpighiales > Salicaceae > Populus > Populus alba x Populus x berolinensis. The sequence goes on along the minus strand of JAQIZT010000295.1, from coordinate 17,534 downwards.
TCGAATCGAGAGGAAATTGCGACGACGTCCTGTCTGGCCAGTCCACCGGCAGGACGAGAGTACCGGATCAAAAAGTCCATATCTATAGATCCGACCGTTGGATGGCGCTCAAATTTTTTCACGAGTTTTCGGAAGCTGTTTCCAATGGAGTAGAGTCGAATCAAGATGAAATTGTAACGACGTGCTGTCGGGCCAGTCCACCGGCAGGACGAGAGTACCGGATCAAAAGGTCCTTATCTATAGATCCGACCGTTGGATGGCTCTCAAATTTTTTCTCGAGTTTTCCAAAGGCTGTTTCCAATGGAGAAGAGTCGAATCAAGATGAAATTGCGACGACGTCCTGTCTGGCCAGTCCACCGGCAGGACGAGAGTACAGGATCAAAAAGGTCCTTATCTATAGATCCGACCGTTGGATGGCGCTCAAATTTTTTCTCGAGTTTCCAAAGGCTGTTTCCAATGGAGAAGCGTCGAATCAAGATGAAATAGCGACGACGTCCTGTCGGGCCAGTCCACCAGCAGGACGACAGTACCGGATCAAAAAGTCCATATCTATAGATCCGACCGTCGGATCGCTCTCAAATTTTTTCACGAGTTTTCGCAGGCTATTTCCAATGGAGTAGCGTCGAATCGAGATGAAATGGCGACGACGTCCTGTCGGGCCAGTCCACCGGCAAGACGAGAGTACCGGATCAAAAGGTCCCTATCTATAGATCCGACCGTTGGATGGCGCTCAAATTTTTTCACGAGTTTCGAAAGGCTGTTTCCAATGGAGAAGCGTCGAATCAAGATGAAATAGCGACGACGTCCTGTCGGGCCAGTCCACCGGCAGGATGACAGTACCGGATCAAAAAGTCCATATCTATAGATCCGACCGTTGGATCGCTCTCAAATTTTTTCACGAGTTTTCGTAGGCTGTTTCCAATGGAGTAGCGTCGAATCGAGATGAAATAGCGACGACGTCCTGTCAGGCCAGTCCACCGGCAAGACGAGAGTACCCGATCAAAAGGTCCTATCTATAGATCCGACCGTTGGATCGCTCTCAAATTTTTTTCTCGAGTTTCGAAAGGCTGTTTCCAATGGAGAAGAGTCGAATCGAGATGAAATTGCGACGACGTCCTGTCTGGCCAGTCCACCGGCAGGACGAGAGTACCGGATCAAAAAGTCCATATCTATAGATCCGACCGTTGGATGGCGCTCAAATTTTTTCACGAGTTTTCGAGGCTGTTTCCAATGGAGTAGAGTCGAATCAAGATGAAATTGTAACGACGTCCTGTCGGGCCAGTCCACCGGCAGGACGAGAGTACCAGATCAAAAGGTCCTTATCTATAGATCCGACCGTTGGATGGCTCTCAAATTTTTTCTCGAGTTTCCAAAGGCTGTTTCCAATGGAGAAGAGTCGAATCAAGATGAAATTGCGACGACGTCCTGTCTGGCCAGTCCACCGGCAGAACGAGAGTACCGGATCAAAAAGGTCCTTATCTATAGATCCGACCGTTGGATGGCGCTCAAATTTTTTCTCGAGTTTCCAAAGGCTGTTTCCAATGGAGAAGCGTCGAATCAAGATGAAATAGCGACGACGTCCTGTCGGGCCAGTCCACCGCCAGGACGAGAGTACCGGATCAAAAAGTCCATATCTATAGATCCGACCGTTGGATCGCTCTCAAATTTTTTCACGAGTTTTCGCAGGCTGTTTCCAATGGAGTAGCGTCGAATCGAGATGAAATGCGACGACGTCCTGTCGGGTCAGTCCACCGGCAGGACGAGAGTACCGGATAAAAAGGTCTTTATCTATAGATCCGACCGTTGGATGGCGCTCAAATTTTTTCTCGAGTTTCCGAAAGGCTGTTTCCAATGGAGAAGCGTCGAATCAAGATGAAATAGCGACGACGTCCTGTCGGGCCAGTCCACCGGCAGGACGACAGTACCGGATCAAAAAGTCCATATCTATAGATCCGACCGTTGGATCGCTCTCAAATTTTTTCACGAGTTTTCGTAGGCTATTTTCAATGGAGTAGCGTCGAATCGAGATGAAATAGCGACGACGTCCTGTCAGGCCAGTCCACCGGCAAGACGAGAGTACCCGATCAAAAGGTCCTATCTATAGATCCGACCGTTGGATCGCTCTCAAATTTTTTTCTCGAGTTTCGAAAGGCTGTTTCCAATGGAGAAGAGTCGAATCGAGAGGAAATTGCGACGACGTCCTGTCTGGCCAGTCCACCGGCAGGACGAGAGTACCGGATCAAAAAGTCCATATCTATAGATCCGACCGTTGGATGGCGCTCAAATTTTTCACGAGTTTTCGGAAGCTGTTTCCAATGGAGTAGAGTCGAATCAAGATGAAATTGTAAACGTGCTGTCGGGCCAGTCCACCGGCAGGACGAGAGTACCAGATCAAAAGGTCCTTATCTATAGATCCGACCGTTGGATGGCTCTCAAATTTTTTCTCGAGTTTCCAAAGGCTGTTTCCAATGGAGAAGAGTCGAATCAAGATGAAATTGCGACGACGTCCTGTCTGGCCAGTCCACCGGCAGAACGAGAGTACCGGATCAAAAGGTCCTTATCTATAGATCCGACCGTTGGATGGCGCTCAAATTTTTTCTCGAATTTCCAAAGGCTGTTTCCAATGGAGAAGCGTCGAATCAAGATGAAATAGCGACGACGTCCTGTCGGGCCAGTCCACCGGCAGGACGACAGTACCGGATCAAAAAGTCCATATCTATAGATCCGACCGTTGGATCGCTCTCAAATTTTTTCACGAGTTTTCGCAGGCTGTTTCCAATGGAGTAGCGTCGAATCGAGATGAAATGGCGACGACGTCCTGTCGGGCCAGTCCACCGGCAGGACGAGAGTACCGGATCAAAAAGGTCCTTATCTATAGATCCGACCGTTGGATGGCGCTCAAATTTTTTCTCGAGTTTCGAAAGGCTGTTTCCAATGGAGAAGCGTCGAATCAAGATGAAATAGCGACGACGTCCTGTCGGGCCAGTCCACCGGCAGGACGACAGTACCGGATCAAAAAGTCCATATCTATAGATCCGACCGTTGGATCGCTCTCAAATTTTTTCACGAGTTTTCGTAGGCTATTTCCAATGGAGTAGCGTCGAATCGAGATGAAATAGCGACGACGTCCTGTCGGCCAGTCCACCGGCAAGACGAGAGTACCCGATCAAAAGGTCCTATCTATAGATCCGACCGTTGGATCGCTCTCAAATTTTTTTCTCGAGTTTCGAAAGGCTGTTTCCAATGGAGAAGAGTCGAATCGAGATGAAATTGCGACGACGTCCTGTCTGGCCAGTCCACCGGCAGGACGAGAGTACCGGATCAAAAAGTCCATATCTATAGATCCGCCGTTGGATGGCGCTCAAATTTTTTCACGAGTTTTCGGAAGCTGTTTCCAATGGAGTAGAGTCGAATCAAGATGAAATTGCGAAGACGTCCTGTCGGGCCAGTCCACCGGCAGGACGAGAGTACCGGATCAAAAGGTCCTTATCTATAGATCCGACCGTTGGATGGCTCTCAAATTTTTTCTCGAGTTTCCAAAGGCTGTTTCCAATGGAGAAGAGTCGAATCAAGATGAAATTGCGACGACGTCCTGTCTGGCCAGTCCACCGGCAGACGAGAGTACCGGATCAAAAAGGTCCTTATCTATAGATCCGACCGTTGGATGGCGCTCAAATTTTTTCTCGAGTTTCCAAAGGCTGTTTCCAATGGAGAAGCGTCGAATCAAGATGAAATAGCGACGACGTCCTGTCGGGCCAGTCCACCGCCAGGACGAGAGTACCGGATCAAAAAGTCCATATCTATAGATCCGACCGTTGGATCGCTCTCAAATTTTTTCACGAGTTTTCGCAGGCTGTTTCCAATGGAGTAGCGTCGAATCGAGATGAAATGGCGACGACGTCCTGTCGGGCCAGTCACCGGCAGGACGAGAGTACCGGATAAAAAGGTCCTTATCTATAGATCCGACCGTTGGATGGCGCTCAAATTTTTTCTCGAGTTTCGAAAGGCTGTTTCCAATGGAGAAGCGTCGAATCAAGATGAAATAGCGACGACGTCCTGTCGGGCCAGTCCACCGGCAGGACGAGAGTACCGGATCAAAAAGTCCATATCTATAGATCCGACCGTTGGATCGCTCTCAAATTTTTTCACGAGTTTTCGTAGGCTGTTTCCAATGGAGTAGCGTCGAATCGAGATGAAATAGCGACGACGTCCTGTCAGGCCAGTCCACCGGCAGGACGAGAGTACCGATCAAAAGGTCCTATCTATAGATCCGACCGTTGGATCGCTCTCAAATTTTTTTCTCGAGTTTTCGAAAGGCTGTTTCCAATGGAGAAGAGTCGAATCGAGATGAAATTGCGACGACGTCCTGTCGGGCCAGTCCACCGGCAGGACGAGAGTACCGGATCAAAAGTTCATATCTATAGATCCGACCGTTGGATGGCGCTCAAATTTTTTCACGAGTTTTCGGAAGCTGTTTCCAATGGAGTAGAGTCGAATCAAGATGAAATTGCGACGACGTCCTGTCGGGCCAGTCCACCGGCAGGACGAGAGTACCGATCAAAAGGTCCATATCTATAGATCCGACCGTTGGATGGCTCTCAAATTTTTTCTCGAGTTTCCAAAGGCTGTTTCCAATGGAGAAGCGTCGAATCAAGATGAAATTGCGACGACGTCCTGTCGGGCCAGTCCACCGGCAGGACGAGAGTACCGGATCAAAAGGTCCTTATCTATAGATCCGACCGTTGGATGGCGCTCAAATTTTTTCTCGAGTTTCCAAAGGCTGTTTCCAATGGAGAAGCGTCGAATCAAGATGAAATAGCGACGACGTCCTGTCGGGCCAGTCCACCGGCAGGACGAGAGTACCGGATCAAAAAGTCCATATCTATAGATCCGACCGTTGGATCGCTCTCAAATTTTTTCACGAGTTTTCGCAGGCTGTTTCCAATGGAGTAGCGTCGAATCGAGATGAAATGGCGACGACGTCCTGTCGGGCCAGTCCACCGGCAGGACGAGAGTACCGGATCAAAAAGGTCCTTATCTATAGATCCGACCGTTGGATGGCGCTCAAATTTTTTCTCGAGTTTCGAAAGGCTGTTTCCAATGGAGAAGCGTCGAATCAAGATGAAATAGCGACGACGTCCTGTCGGGCCAGTCCACCGCAGGACGACAGTACCGGATCAAAAAGTCCATATCTATAGATCCGACCGTTGGATCGCTCTCAAATTTTTTCACGAGTTTTCGGAGGCTGTTTTCAATGGAGTAGCGTCGAATCGAGATGAAATAGCGACGACGTCCTGTCGGCCAGTCCACCGGCAGGACGAGAGTACCGGATCAAAAGGTCCTATCTATAGATCCGACCGTTGGATGGATCGCTCTCAAATTTTTTTCTCGAGTTTCGAAAGGCTGTTTCCAATGGAGAAGCGTCGAATCGAGATGAAATTGCGACGACGTCCTGTCTGGCCAGTCCACCGGCAGGACGAGAGTACCGGATCAAAAAGTCCATATCTATAGATCCGACCGTTGGATGGCGCTCAAATTTTTTCACGAGTTTTCGGAAGCTGTTTCCAATGGAGTAGCGTCGAATCAAGATGAAATTGGACGACGTCCTGTCGGGCCAGTCCACCGGCAGGACGAGAGTACCAGATCAAAAGGTCCTTATCTATAGATCCGACCGTTGGATGGCTCTCAAATTTTTTCTCGAGTTTCCAAAGGCTGTTTCCAATGGAGAAGAGTCGAATCAAGATGAAATTGCGACGACGTCCTGTCTGGCCAGTCCACCGGCAGGACGAGAGTACCGGATCAAAAAGGTCCTTATCTATAGATCCGACCGTTGGATGGCGCTCAAATTTTTTTCTCGAGTTTCCAAAGGCTGTTTCCAATGGAGAAGCGTCGAATCAAGATGAAATAGCGACGACGTCCTGTCGGGCCAGTCCACCGGCAGGACGAGAGTACCGGATCAAAAAGTCCATATCTATAGATCCGACCGTTGGATCGCTCTCAAATTTTTTCACGAGTTTTCGCAGGCTGTTTCCAATGGAGTAGCGTCGAATCGAGATGAAATGGCGACGACGTCCTGTCGGGCCAGTCCACCGGCAGGACGAGAGTACCGGATCAAAAGGTCCTTATCTATAGATCCGACCGTTGGATGGCGCTCAAATTTTTTCTCGAGTTTCGAAGGCTGTTTCCAATGGAGAAGCGTCGAATCAAGATGAAATAGCGACGACGTCCTGTCGGCCAGTCCACCGGCAGGACGAGAGTACCGGATCAAAAAGTCCATATCTATAGATCCGACCGTTGGATCGCTCTCAAATTTTTTCACGAGTTTTCCAGGCTGTTTCCAATGGAGTAGCGTCGAATCGAGATGAAATTGCGACGACGTCCTGTCAGGCCAGTCCACCGGCAGGACGAGAGTACCCGATCAAAAGGTCCTATCTATAGATCCGACCGTTGGATCGCTCTCAAATTTTTTTCTCGAGTTTCGAAGGCTGTTTCCAATGGAGAAGAGTCGAATCGAGATGAAATTGCGACGACGTCCTGTCTGGCCAGTCCACCGGCAGGACGAGAGTACCGGATCAAAAAGTCCATATCTATAGATCCGACCGTTGGATGGCGCTCAAATTTTTTCACGAGTTTTCGGAAGCTGTTTCCAATGGAGTAGAGTCGAATCAAGATGAAATTGCGACGACGTCCTGTCGGGCCAGTCCACCGGCAGGACGAGAGTACCGGATCAAAAGGTCCTTATCTATAGATCCGACCGTTGGATGGCTCTCAAATTTTTTCTCGAGTTTCCAAAGGCTGTTTCCAATGGAGAAGAGTCGAATCAAGATGAAATTGCGACGACGTCCTGTCTGGCCAGTCCACCGGCAGGACGAGAGTACCGGATCAAAAAGGTCCTATCTATAGATCCGACCGTTGGATGGCGCTCAAATTTTTTTCTCGAGTTTCCAAAGGCTGTTTCCAATGGAGAAGCGTCGAATCAAGATGAAATAGCGACGACGTCCTGTCGGGCCAGTCCACCGGCAGGACGAGAGTACCGGATCAAAAAGTCCATATCTATAGATCCGACCGTTGGATCGCTCTCAAATTTTTTCACGAGTTTTCGGAGGCTGTTTCCAATGGAGTAGCGTCGAATCGAGATGAAATGGCGACGACGTCCTGTCGGGCCAGTCCACCGGCAGGACGAGAGTACCGGATCAAAAGGTCCTTATCTATAGATCCGACCGTTGGATGGCGCTCAAATTTTTTCTCGAGTTTCGAAAGGCTGTTTCCAATGGAGAAGCGTCGAATCAAGATGAAATTGCGACGACGTCCTGTCGGGCCAGTCCACCGGCAGGACGAGAGTACCGGATCAAAAAGTCCATATCTATAGATCCGACCGTTGGATCGCTCTCAAATTTTTTCACGAGTTTTCGGAGGCTGTTTCCAATGGAGTAGCGTCGAATCGAGATGAAATGGCGACGACGTCCTGTCGGGCCAGTCCACCGGCAGGACGAGAGTACCCGATCAAAAGGTCCTATCTATAGATCCGACCGTTGGATCGCTCTCAAATTTTTTCTCGAGTTTCCAAAGGCTGTTTCCAATGGAGAAGAGTCGAATCAAGATGAAATTGCGACGACGTCCTGTCTGGCCAGTCCACCGGCAGGACGAGAGTACCGGATCAAAAAGTCCATATCTATAGATCCGACCGTTGGATGGCGCTCAAATTTTTTCACGAGTTTTCGGAGGCTGTTTCCAATGGAGTAGCGTCGAATCAAGATGAAATTGCGACGACGTCCTGTCGGGCCAGTCCACCGGCAGGACGAGAGTACCGGATCAAAAGGTCCTTATCTATAGATCCGACCGTTGGATGGCGCTCAAATTTTTTCTCGAGTTTCCGAAGGCTGTTTCCAATGGAGAAGCGTCGAATCAAGATGAAATAGCGACGACGTCCTGTCGGGCCAGTCCACCGGCAGGACGAGAGTACCGGATCAAAAATCCATATCTATAGATCCGACCGTTGGATCGCTCTCAAATTTTTTCACGAGTTTTCGGAGGCTGTTTCCAATGGAGTAGCGTCGAATCGAGATGAAATTGCGACGACGTCCTGTCGGGCCAGTCCACCGGCAGGACGAGAGTACCGATCAAAAGGTCCTATCTATAGATCCGACCGTTGGATCGCTCTCAAATTTTTTTCTCGAGTTTCCAAAGGCTGTTTCCAATGGAGAAGAGTCGAATCGAGATGAAATTGCGACGACGTCCTGTCTGGCCAGTCCACCGGCAGGACGAGAGTACCGGATCAAAAAGTCCATATCTATAGATCCGACCGTTGGATGGCGCTCAAATTTTTTCACGAGTTTTCGGAGGCTGTTTCCAATGGAGAAGCGTCGAATCAAGATGAAATAGCGACGACGTCCTGTCGGGCCAGTCCACCGGCAGGACGAGAGTACCGGATCAAAAGGTCCTATCTATAGATCCGACCGTTGGATGGCGCTCAAATTTTTTCTCGAGTTTCCAAAGGCTGTTCCAATGGAGAAGAGTCGAATCAAGATGAAATTGCGACGACGTCCTGTCTGGCCAGTCCACCGCAGGACGAGAGTACCGGATCAAAAAGTCCATATCTATAGATCCGACCGTTGGATGGCTCTCAAATTTTTTCACGAGTTTTCGGAGGCTGTTTCCAATGGAGGAGCGTCGAATCGAGATGAAATTGGCGACGACGTCCTGTCGGGCAGTCCACCGGCAAGACGAGAGTACCCGATCAAAAGGTCCCTATCTATAGATCCGACCGTTGGATGGCTCTCAAATTTTTTCTCGAGTTTCCAAAGGCTGTTTCCAATGGAGAAGAGTCGAATCAAGATGAAATTGCGACGACGTCCTGTCTGGCCAGTCCACCGGCAGGACGAGAGTACCGGATCAAAAGTCCATATCTATAGATCCGACCGTTGGATGGCGCTCAAATTTTTTTTCACGAGTTTTCGGAGGCTGTTTCCATGGAGTAGCGTCGAATCGAGAGAAATGGCGACGACGTCCTGTCAGGCCAGTCCACCGCAGGACGAGAGTACCGGATCAAAAGGTCCTTATCTATAGATCCGACCGTTGGATGGCGCTCAAATTTTTTCTCGAGTTTCCAAAGGCTGTTTCCAATGGAGAAGCGTCGAATCAAGATGAAATAGCGACGACGTCCTGTCGGGCCAGTCCACCGGCAGGACGAGAGTACCGGATAAAAAGTCCATATCTATAGATCCGACCGTTGGATGGCTCTCAAATTTTTTCACGAGTTTTCGGAGGCTGTTTCCAATGGAGTAGCGTCGAATCGAGATGAAATGGACGACGTCCTGTCGGGCCAGTCCACCGGCAGGACGAGAGTACCGGATCAAAAGGTCCTATCTATAGATCCGACCGTTGGATGGCTCTCAAATTTTTTCTCGAGTTTCCAAAGGCTGTTTCCAATGGAGAAGAGTCGAATCAAGATGAAATTGCGACGACGTCCTGTCGGCCCCCACCGGCAGGACGAGAGTACCGGATCAAAAAGTCCATATCTATAGATCCGACCGTTGGATGGCGCTCAAATTTTTTTTCACGAGTTTTCGAGGCTGTTTCCAATGGAGAAGCGTCGAATCAAGATGAAATAGCGACGACGTCCTGTCGGCCAGTCCACCGGCAGGACGAGAGTACCGGATCAAAAGTCCATATCTATAGATCCGACCGTTGGATCGCTCTCAAATTTTTTCACGAGTTTTCGCAGGCTGTTTCCAATGGAGAAGCGTCGAATCGAGATGAAATGCGACGACGTCCTGTCGGGCCAGTCCACCGGCAGGACGAGAGTACCGGATCAAAAAGTCCATATCTATAGATCCGACCGTTGGATCGCTCTCAAATTTTTTTCACGAGTTTTCGGAGGCTGTTTCCAATGGAGTAGCGTCGAATCGAGATGAAAATGGCGACGACGTCCTGTCGGCCAGTCCACCGGCAGGACGAGAGTACCCGATCAAAAGTCCCTATCTATAGATCCGACCGTTGGATGGCGCTCAAATTTTTTCTCGAGTTTCCAAAGGCTGTTTCCAATGGAGAAGCGTCGAATCAAGATGAAATTGCGACGACGTCCTGTCTGGCCAGTCCACCGGCAGGACGAGAGTACCGGATCAAAAAGTCCTATCTATAGATCCGACCGTTGGATGGCGCTCAAATTTTTTCACGAGTTTTCGGAGGCTGTTTCCAATGGAGTAGCGTCGAATCAAGATGAAATTGCGACGACGTCTGTCGGGCCAGTCCACCGGCAGGACGAGAGTACCGGATCAAAAGGTCCTTATCTATAGATCCGACCGTTGGATGGCGCTCAAATTTTTTCTCGAGTTTCCAAAGGCTGTTTCCAATGGAGAAGAGTCGAATCAAGATGAAATTGCGACGACGTCCTGTCTGGCCAGTCCACCGGCAGGACGAGAGTACCGGATCAAAAAGTCCATATCTATAGATCCGACCGTTGGATGGCGCTCAAATTTTTTCACGAGTTTTCGGAGGCTGTTTCCAATGGAGTAGCGTCGAATCAAGATGAAATTGCGACGACGTCCTGTCTGGCCAGTCCACCGGCAGGACGAGAGTACCGGATCAAAAGGTCCTTATCTATAGATCCGACCGTTGGATGGCGCTCAAATTTTTTCTCGAGTTTCCAAAGGCTGTTTCCAATGGAGAAGAGTCGAATCAAGATGAAATTGCGACGACGTCCTGTCTGGCCAGTCCACCGGCAGGACGAGAGTACCGGATCAAAAAGTCCATATCTATAGATCCGACCGTTGGATCGCTCTCAAATTTTTTCACGAGTTTTCGGAGGCTGTTTCCAATGGAGAAGCGTCGAATCGAGATGAAATGCGACGACGTCCTGTCGGGCCAGTCCACCGGCAAGACGAGAGTACCCGATCAAAAGGTCCCTATCTATAGATCCGACCGTTGGATCGCTCTCAAATTTTTTTCTCGAGTTTCCAAAGGCTGTTTCCAATGGAGAAGAGTCGAATCAAGATGAAATTGCGACGACGTCCTGTCTGGCCAGTCCACCGGCAGGACGAGAGTACCGGATAAAAAGTCCATATCTATAGATCCGACCGTTGGATGCGCTCAAATTTTTTTCACGAGTTTTCGGAGGCTGTTTCCAATGGAGAAGCGTCGAATCAAGATGAAATAGCGACGACGTCCTGTCGGGCCAGTCCACCGGCAGGACGAGAGTACCGGATCAAAAAGTCCATATCTATAGATCCGACCGTTGGATCGCTCTCAAATTTTTTCACGAGTTTTCGCAGGCTGTTTCCAATGGAGTAGCGTCGAATCAATGAAATGGCGACGACGTCCTGTCGGGCCAGTCCACCGGCAGGACGAGAGTACCGGATCAAAAAGTCCTTATCTATAGATCCGACCGTTGGATGGCTCTCAAATTTTTTTCTCGAGTTCCAAAGGCTGTTTCCAATGGAGAAGAGTCGAATCGAGATGAAATTGCGACGACGTCCTGTCTGGCCAGTCCACCGGCAGGACGAGAGTACCGGATCAAAAAGTCCATATCTATAGATCCGACCGTTGGATGGCGCTCAAATTTTTTCACGAGTTTTCGGAGGCTGTTTCCAATGGAGTAGCGTCGAATCAAGATGAAATTGCGACGACGTCCTGTCGGGCCAGTCCACCGGCAGGACGAGAGTACCGGATCAAAAGGTCCTTATCTATAGATCCGACCGTTGGATGGCGCTCAAATTTTTTCTCGAGTTTCCAAAGGCTGTTTCCAATGGAGAAGAGTCGAATCAAGATGAAATTGCGACGACGTCCTGTCTGGCCAGTCCACCGGCAGGACGAGAGTACCGGATCAAAAAGTCCATATCTATAGATCCGACCGTTGGATGGCTCTCAAATTTTTTTCACGAGTTTTCGGAGGCTGTTTCCCATGGAGTAGCGTCGAATCGAGAGAAATGGCGACGACGTCCTGTCGGGCCAGTCCACCGGCAGGACGAGAGTACCGGATCAAAAGGTCCTTATCTATAGATCCGACCGTTGGATGGCGCTCAAATTTTTTCTCGAGTTTCCAAAGGCTGTTTCCAATGGAGAAGCGTCGAATCAAGATGAAATGCGACGACGTCCTGTCGGCCAGTCCACCGGCAGGACAGAGTACCGGATCAAAAAGTCCATATCTATAGATCCGACCGTTGGATCGCTCTCAAATTTTTCACGAGTTTTCGGAGGCTGTTTCCAATGGAGTAGCGTCGAATCAAGATGAAATTGCGACGACGTCCTGTCGGGCCAGTCCACCGGCAAGACGAGAGTACCCGATCAAAAGGTCCCTATCTATAGATCCGACCGTTGGATCGCTCTCAATTTTTTTCTCGAGTTTCCAAAGGCTGTTTCCAATGGAGAAGAGTCGAATCAAGATGAAATTGCGACGACGTCCTGTCTGGCCAGTCCACCGCAGGACGAGAGTACCGGATCAAAAGTCCATATCTATAGATCCGACCGTTGGATGGCGCTCAAATTTTTTTTCGAGTTTTCGGAGGCTGTTTCCAATGGAGAAGCGTCGAATCAAGATGAAATAGCGACGACGTCCTGTCGGGCCAGTCCACCGGCAGGACGAGAGTACCGGATCAAAAAGTCCATATCTATAGATCCGACCGTTGGATCGCTCTCAAATTTTTTCACGAGTTTTCGCAGGCTGTTTCCAATGGAGTAGCGTCGAATCGAGATGAAATGGCGACGACGTCCTGTCGGGCCAGTCCACCGGCAGGACGAGAGTACCGGATCAAAAGGTCCATATCTATAGATCCGACCGTTGGATCGCTCTCAAATTTTTTTCTCGAGTTTCCAAAGGCTGTTTCCAATGGAGAAGCGTCGAATCAGATGAAATTGCGACGACGTCCTGTCGGCCAGTCCACCGGCAGGACGAGAGTACCGGATCAAAAAGTCCATATCTATAGATCCGACCGTTGGATGGCTCTCAAATTTTTTTCTCGAGTTTCCAAGGCTGTTTCCAATGGAGAAGCGTCGAATCAAGATGAAATTGCGACGACGTCCTGTCTGGCCAGTCCACCGGCAGGACGAGAGTACCGGATCAAAAAGTCCATATCTATAGATCCGACCGTTGGATGGCGCTCAAATTTTTTCACGAGTTTTCAAGGCTGTTTCCAATGGAGAGCGTCGAATCAAGATGAAATAGCGACGACGTCCTGTCGGGCCAGTCCACCGGCAGGACGAGAGTACCGGATCAAAAAGTCCATATCTATAGATCCGACCGTTGGATGGCGCTCAAATTTTTTTCACGAGTTTTCGGAGGCTGTTCCCATGGAGAAGCGTCGAATCGAGATGAAATTGCGACGACGTCCTGTCGGGCCAGTCCACCGGCAGGACGAGAGTACCGGATCAAAAGGTCCTTATCTATAGATCCGACCGTTGGATGGCGCTCAAATTTTTTTCTCGAGTTTCCAAAGGCTGTTTCCAATGGAGAAGAGTCGAATCAAGATGAAATTGCGACGACGTCCTGTCTGGCCAGTCCACCGGCAGGACGAGAGTACCGGATCAAAAAGTCCATATCTATAGATCCGACCGTTGGATGGCGCTCAAATTTTTTCACGAGTTTTCGAGGCTGTTTCCAATGGAGTAGCGTCGAATCGAGATGAAATGGCGACGACGTCCTGTCGGGCCAGTCCACCGGCAGGACGAGAGTACCGGATCAAAAGGTCCTATCTATAGATCCGACCGTTGGATGACCGCCTCAAATTTTTTCTCGAGTTCTCCAAAGGCTGTTTCCAATGCGTAGAAGCGTCGAATCAAGATGAAATAGCGACGACGTCCGTGATCGGGCCAGTCCAACCGGGCAGAGACCAGAGAGTACGCGATCAAAAAGTCCATATCTATTAGATCCGACCGTTGTGGATGTGGGACGCTCAGATTTTTTCACGAGTTTTTCGCGAGAGTTGCTTTTTTTCCCCTTTTTTTGTCCAAATGGAGAAATAGCGAATCTGAATCGAGAGCAAATGGTGACGACAGTCCTGTACCTGCCAGTCCTTACCAGCCAGGGGGGGGACAACAAATAATAAGATAATAAATCAAATGAGGTAGTAGTACCATGCATCCAAAAGGTCCATTATCTATATATTCCGACCCCCCCCCCCCCCCCCCCGCCCCCCCCCCACCACCCCCCAGTTGGATGAGCGCTCAAATTTTTTTCTCGAGTTTACCAAAGGCTGATTCCAATGGAGAAGCGTCGAATCAAGATGACCTAGGGCCGCCGTCCTTTAATAAATTTTATTAATACACTCACACAAATATTTAATATTATTATATAAACAAATCCCCCCCATATTTTGATATATTGTTTTTTTTATTTTTTTTTTTTTATATTTTTTTTTAGGGCCAGTCCACCGGCAGGACGATGCGCAACCTAACTAGGATCCACAAGTCCATATCTATAGATCCGACTGTTTGATGCCGTCAGATTTTTTTCGATTTTTTATATTCATAAATTATAATTTATATTTTTATTTATTTTAATTCCTATAAATCCACCGGCAGGACGAAAATACCAAATAAAAAAATCAAAAAATATAATAAAAAATAAACATTTATATAAAAACAATATCATATATTTTCACGATTTTATATATTTATTTCTCTATGGATTATTTATAATAAATAATAACATTGCAACGATTTTTTTTTTATTCCACCGGCAGGACGAGAGTTCCCGATATATAGGTCTATATTTATATATCCGATATTTGGATTGCTCTCAATATTTATTTTTCGAGTTTTTATATATTTTTTCCTCCTTTTTTTATAAGAGTCGAATCAATATGAATTTTCCCCGACGTCCTTTCTGGCCAGTCCACCGGCAGGACGAGAGTACCGGATCAAAAAGTCCATATATATTTTTCTTACCCCTTTTTGGCGCTTTTTTTTTTTCACGAGTTTTCCGAGGCTTTTTACCCCAATGGAGAAGCGTCGAATCGAGAGAAATGGCCCCCCCCTCCCCCCCCCCCCCCCCCCCCCAGGACGAGAGTACCGGATCAAAAGTCCTTATCTATAGATCCGACCGTTGGATGGCCCCCCATTTTTTTTAGAGTTCTTCCACTGGACTGTTTCCAATGGAAGAAGCGTCGAATCAAGATGAAATAGGGACGACGTCCTGTCGCGGCCAGTCCACCGGCAAGACGGAGGAGTAACCGGATCAAAGTGTCCCTATCTATAGATTAATTTCGACCGTTATCGGATGGCGCTCGCATTTTTTTTTTTTTTCCCGTGTTTTGGAAGGCTCTTTCCAATGGTGTAGCGTCGAATCTAAGATGACAATTGCCAACCAACGTTCCCTGGTTTTGGCCCGTCCACCGGACAGGACGAGGATAGTAGGCGGGCCATCAAAAAAGGGTCGCCTTATCTATATATCCCGATCACGTTGGATGGCCGCTCAACATTTTTTCTCGAGTTTCAAAGGCTGATTACCAATGGAGAAGCGTCGAATCAAGATGAAATAGCGAACGCACGTCCTGTCATGGCCAGTCACACCGGCAGCCGACGAGAGTTACCGGCCCCCCCCCCTTCCCCCCCCCCCCCCCCCCCCCCCCCCCCCCCCCCCCACCCCCCCCCCGCCCCCACCCCCCCCCCCCCCCTTAATATCCTCCACCCCTCATCAAAAAGTCCTTAATCTAATAGATGCCGATTTTCTTGCTTAGGATGGGCCGCTCTACAAATTTTTTCTCACGAGTTTTCCGGCAGGTCTGTGGGGATTCCCATGGTAGTAAGCGACGCCGAATTTTTATTTGCATTTTCTGAGAGGCAAATGCGCGACGACGTCCTCTCCTTGCCCATCCCCGGTCCAACCGCAGGACTCGAGAGCTACCGGATTAAAAAGCGTCCTTTATGCTATATATCCGACCGTTTGGATGCGCTCTCAAATTTTTTTCTCGAGTATTCCCAAGAGGCATCTGACTTCTCAATGGAGAAGCGTCGAATCAAGTGATGAAATAGGATCCGACGTCCTGTCTCGCGGCCAGTCCACCCAGCAGCGCACGAGAGTACTGCCGATCAAAAAGTCCATTATCCCATATAGCCCCATCCCCGACCGTTGGATGGGCTCAAATTTTTTCACGAGTTTTCGAAGGCTGTTTCCAATGGAGTAGAGCGTCGAATCAAGATGAAATTGCGAACGACGTCCTGTCGGGCCAGTCCACCGGCAGGACGAGAGTACCGATCAAAAGGTCCTTATCTATAGATCCGACCGTTGGATGGCTCTCAAATTTTTTCTCGAGTTTCCAAAGGCTGTTTCCAATGGAGAAGAGTCGAATCAAGATGAAATTGCGACGACGACGTCCTGTCGGCCAGTCCACCGGCAGGACGAGAGTACCGGATCAAAAAGTCCATATCTATAGATCCGACCGTTGGATGGCGCTCAAATTTTTTCTCGAGTTTCCAAAGGCTGTTTCCAATGGAGAAGCGTCGAATCAGATGAAATGGCGACGACGTCCTGTCGGGCCAGTCCACCGGCAGGACGAGAGTACCGGATCAAAAGGTCCTTATCTATAGATCCGACCGTTGGATGGCTCTCAAATTTTTTCTCGAGTTTTCGAAGGCTGTTTCCAATGGAGTAGCGTCGAATCAAGATGAAATTGCGACGACGTCCTGTCGGGCCAGTCCACCGGCAGGACGAGAGTACCCGATCAAAAGGTCCATATCTATAGATCCGACCGTTGGATGGCGCTCAAATTTTTTTCACGAGTTTTCGGAGGCTGTTCCCATGGAGCAGCGTCGAATCGAGATGAAATGGCGACGACGTCCTGTCAGGCCAGTCCACCGGCAGACGAGAGTACCGGATCAAAAGGTCCTTATCTATAGATCCGACCGTTGGATGGCGCTCAAATTTTTTCTCGAGTTTCCAAAGGCTGTTTCCAATGGAGAAGCGTCGAATCAAGATGAAATTGCGACGACGTCCTGTCGGGCCAGTCCACCGGCAGGACGAGAGTACCGGATCAAAAAGTCCATATCTATAGATCCGACCGTTGGATGGCTCTCAAATTTTTTTCACGAGTTTTCGAGGCTGTTTCCAATGGAGAAGCGTCGAATCAAGATGAAATTGCGACGACGTCCTGTCGGGCCAGTCCACCGGCAGGACGAGAGTACCGGATCAAAAGGTCCTTATCTATAGATCCGACCGTTGGATGGCTCTCAAATTTTTTCTCGAGTTTCGAAAGGCTGTTTCCAATGGAGAAGCGTCGAATCAAGATGAAATTGCGACGACGTCCTGTCTGGCCAGTCCACCGGCAGGACGAGAGTACCGGATCAAAAGGTCCTTATCTATAGATCCGACCGTTGGATGGCGCTCAAATTTTTTTCTCGAGTTTCCAAAGGCTGTTTCCAATGGAGAAGAGTCGAATCAAGATGAAATTGCGACGACGTCCTGTCGGCCAGTCCACCGGCAGGACGAGAGTACCGGATCAAAAAGTCCTATCTATAGATCCGACCGTTGGATGGCTCTCAAATTTTTTTCTCGAGTTTTCGAAGGCTGTTTCCAATGGAGAAGCGTCGAATCAAGATGAAAT
>JAQIZT010000294.1:27500-30856 GCA_029228515.1 Populus alba x Populus x berolinensis | reverse complement strand
TTGGTGCGTCTTGACGATGAAATGTTCAAGGCGTTGAACCAAGATTCAGCGATGAAGCTGAGAAAACTTGGTCGAATGGCCAAGGAAAATCTGCGAGGATTTTGATGCGGATTTACTGCCTTGTGGGAGGCAGAATTCATGTCTTCGGTGGAGACCTTGACGATAGAAAGCGCAAGGGCAAAGAAGACAGAGTAGTGGCTGAGATGGACTCTTGTCACGTTGGGAGCTGAATTGGAGGAAGAATAGTCGAGGTGACAGATTCGGTAGCCATTCAGTGGCTTGAATGGGAAGCAAAATCGTCGACGAAGATGATTTTGTGTGCTGTCTTGGAGGCAGTACGAGTGGCTATTTCTATGCATTGTGACGACGGATGGTTTACATGATAGAAGCAGAATGCCAATGACCTTGATAAAGTGTTGCAAGTATTCGGTGGACGAAACATGCAGCGAAGGTGGAAAACAGTAGGGGCTGTTTTGCGTCAGCGAAATCTGTGGGGGTGACGAAGTTCCTGGGGCATGACAGTAGCGCATTGGAACCAGTCAGACGAGACTTGATGCTGGGATGCTATATATTTGTGCTGTGGCAGGTTATTGAGGACCTTGCCGAAAGACTTCGACAAGAGATGGAGTTGAGCGCTGAAACTGAGTTGGCAATGGAGCCAACGACAATGTCTAAGTTACTATCATCTAAAGGGGCTGGATGGGAGAACTTCCTGACGAGGGAGAAAAATATTCAGTTCTGATCAACTGGAGATGGCTATGTGAAAACTTGGAGAAGGCTGCGGAGCAGTATGTTGAACTTGCGGCAGGGACCGAAAGTTGCAAGCTGTGGACGCAGAATGGGCTGTCTTGAAGCAAGCAGTCGCAGCTGCACAGGTGCAGGCCCTTCTAAGCTGAAATTCCAGAGCCAAAACCATGCGATGGAGTGCGGAGTTCCAGAGAGTTGGACATAGACACGAAAGGGAAAGGAACGGCATACGTAAATTCTATACGTGTGCCTACCCACTAAGTATAAAGAGTTAGTGGCAAGGGACCAGCCTAGTTGGTGAGGACTTGGGCGTGGCCCAACTGCCTTGGGCGAGCCAGAATTGGAAGAGTTCAGAACTTTTGATGACGAGGCAGATCATGGTTTGAACTCTAGGCACGAGAATGTGCCAACGAAAAACACACTGCATGGAATTCGGCAGCGATGGACAGCGGCAGCCTTGCGTAGGCTGAGGCGAATTCGGCAAGGAAGAGTGGATTGCTGAACATGAACAAGTAAGCAATATTCAAAACTTGCAAAGGGGAACACGGAACAGTTGAGGAATTGTGGGTTCGCTTGGGAGTTCCTATGATTCTTTGATGGGGGTTTTTGTGTGACTGAATTTGGCGAAGAAAGGAACGGAGTCCTTGGTGCTAGATGGGCCATCTAAACTTTGCGAAACAGGCTTTGCGAGTATAATGGGTTTGATATTTGTGGACAAACCAACGAACCAAACTGAAGGTGGTCACATATTTGGGTTTTGGTAACAAGTTGAACGACATATCCGGTGGGCTGAATTGTTGTCAAGTAGTGGACCACTCTAATCCGGGCTTCGATGTTCTACTCCCATTCGATGTATCCCTCTTCGCAGCTGCGTTGCCCCGTGGTACCATTCAAATCTTTCCTCCTAGGGCTTCGGTATCTTTATGTGGGTGGTGGTTTGAAATCTGTTATTACAATGTGCACGAGGATCACAGTTCTTTATGATCCGCAGGCTGGCCAAAATGGTGGGTCCAAAGGTGCCCGCTGGCAGCCATTGCCACACGCAGTGGAGAAATCGGCAGCGCAGTATTTGTGCGTCCCAAAGGTATCGTCAAAAGGGGGAAATCCAGCAGGCGCTGATTTGAGTCCGTACGAACAACAACATAATTGTGGCTTGACGATGGAATGTCTGAAGCCCATAGGCGAGAGAAGACTCTGTCAGTGGGCAGTCAGGCCGAATCGAAGAACCAAGGAGGCTGACGAAGGAAATTCGGCAGCACAAAACTGTCACGAAGTTGGGATGCCTGCAACGCAGATGTGAGATGCCGGGCAAGTCGTGCTAGGAATTGGAAGCCTGCACGCAGACTATGCGAATTGTCGCAGCAGCTGTCGCATCAGACTTGCGCGGGCCCGAATTGCGGCAGCGCGCGAAGCAGCATTGTGCAAGTCCAAGGGTAATCGACTTGGGCTACTGAATTCTAAAACTTGGGGGGGGCTGAAAATAAGGACTGCCCAAGGCAGGCGTAATGACGTCAACTAGGCTGACGAAGCAAGATGCTGGCAGATGGGGCTGCCAGTGACGGGACACTGCATAGAAATGTGGGAGCAACTAAACTGGGTGTGCTTGTCCATAACGCAGAGGCTGAGCATCATCGGGGTGGAGGGGGCCGAATATTGGTAGTAGAACAGTGCTTCACACAACCAACCCCACTAGAAGAGATAAATGGTGTGGGAGAATACTCCCTCCCACTTGTTCCTGAAAATTGAGGAGAGGAGCCAACTAAATGATCATCTGGTTGGTGAGCCACAAATGGAAAGCTGGGGAGTATCCACTAAAGATGAAGTGGAAGGTTAGTGCATCTGCCACTGATGTTGCCCGAAATTGGGGGATGTTAGGTGAAGAAGATGGGAAAGTTCACCCTACTTGGCTATAGAAAGGGCTGGCAAAACCGTCTGCTGTGGGAGGCAAATAGCATGCACAGTGAAAGTGGAATAATTCCAAAGACATGTATAATAGACATGCGACAGTTGGGAGTCCAGGCATGTATGAGGAGGCATTAGCGTTTGGGATAGGGGCAAGAATCAGCATGATAGGTCGGCATTGCGAGAAGCAGTGAAAATTGACACAAGTAGTTTAAATGGGATAGCTATAGTGTATGCAATAGCGTGTTTGATTCATAGCAACACACTTATACGGAATCTGTGTATAGTATTTTCCCATTTAATAGATGAGCTATTAATCAATGAGGTTGGGAAACCCAGTTCCTTGTAACGCTTGGTTTAGTGCATCTTCTAATTATCCTTGCAATTTTTTTCTTCCGCTTGCATTGAGTTATATAGGCAATACATACGAGGTGGGATTGGGGTGAGGTATATGAAGACTGAGTCTAGAAGTGCGGGACTTTGAGGCATCCTCCGCACGGGATTGATTTTGCCGAGAGACGAAAAATAACCCGAAACACTGCGTCCAGACTACCCTCCCCGAGCCCCCAACCATGTGGTGGGCTGACGATTTGATGAACTGCGGACCAACGTTAGTGTTTCATATCGATTATTCCCAAGGAGTAGGGAGCCTGAGAAAGCGGCTACCCAACAGCGAACCAAGGAAGGCAGCACAGGACGCGCGCAAA